>JAQIXU010002756.1:0-10956 GCA_034701245.1 Strigamia transsilvanica
TTTTGGGTGGGGTGGTTTGGTGGGGTTAGTTTAGGTTGGGTTAGGTTAGGTGAGGTTTTTTGACGATGCAAATTATGTTTCTTTTTTGTTTTGGCGCTGCGCTGTTTTGAAGCCGCTTCGTTTTGACGCCGCGCTGTTTTGACGCCGCGCTGTTTTAAGATTTAAGATTCTTAGCAATTTTTCCTCGCTATGTAATCGATTCTGATGCTGATTTTTTATGCATTGTATCCGTGTGCTTCTCCATGCTAACTCTAAGAGTGGGTGGATCATTGAAATCCAGCTCCAGACTGACTGGAATTCTTGTCCCATCTTTTATTTGTTTTCAGTCCTCCAGGAGGAATGAAAATTCATCAATTTTATCATTATCCCCATTTCCTAACACTTATATCCTTTTCATATTGTGTGTAGGAAATGGATTGGAAATGCTTTTAATTATTATGCCATAATTTATATGATAATTGTGTGGTATTGTGTGGTATTGCAAAAATTGTCAGTTCTTTTTGCATGCCATCATATAAAAACCACTTTTCTTCTATTCTAACAATGCAAACAAAGTGATCAATTCCTTCAGGTTTTCTAAATGTTACTGCTAATATTTCATACCTATGGTAAATTACCTACTTTAAATTTAGTTGGTATGTCTTTGAGTTTTGTTGTTTTATTACCATATAAAAATATTAAAACAGGACATGGCTGTATGAATTGTTTGCTACATTTGAAAGTGCCTATGCAATTAGAAACTTTGCAAGGCTCATCATAATCTCTAATCCACATTAAATTTGTTGTGTGTTGAGAATACAAAAGCATCCCATCATCTTATGATGTGTCAATGTGTGAATTATCAATAGAACATATTTTTTTAAGCTCTCTTACTTGAAATGCTTTTTCATAAAAATTAACAAAGCATTCTCCTTCAGAATCAAAGCAGTTTATAATACCATTATCTGGGATTGTAAGTTTTAATATGTTAGTTATCCAGAGCAGTCTAGCTTCATTAAATTTTTTTTTGGATATTAACTCATTCATTTTTAGAATTACTACTGCTACATTGTTATTTGATGATGAAAAAAATGTTTTTACGTCAACATCAATATTTATTGCAAAGTTTATAACTGATATTAATCCATCCATTAGACATGTGTTGGTCAGTTTAATTTTTTTATTGTCCACAGTAACTAAGTAAGAGAACCAGACCAAGGAATTGGAACGTGTCAAAAGTCGTGCATGCAACCAACTTTAGCACATGTTGATCAAGAAATCCACTTAACAGCTATATAAACACTGGCATGTAATCATCGAATCATTCGACAGTAAAATACAAATCTAACAACAAATTGAGGATATCTGCTTCAATAGTTACATCTGTGTAATTGGCAAGGGGGGGGGGGGTGAAAACTTTACTGGGTTCCACGTCATAAAAGCGCGGCAAAAACCAGTGCATGTCAAAACTGACCAGCATGGTGATCAATCGCATTGAACATTCCGACTCTTGAAGCTGGTCACAGGATTCTTACTTGAAACTGAGCCTATCAATGAAACAATTTATTTCTAAGGGCGAACCGTGTTCCGATTGGATCGCATTGTACTGCCTGCCAGGTCATAGACTGTGGCTGGTTATGTTTAGGGATATTCGCTTTCGGAGTTGCTCGTTTCGTAGCTAAAATTTAAATTGTGGAATGAGCATTCTAGTTGACCAAAAATGGGATGCCAAAAGCAACACTTACTGTAAATGTAATAAAACACACTAGGTGCATTCATACAGCCATTTAAACTTTATCACACAATCTTTACCACACCTACTGTCCCATTTGACATGAAAAACAATATTTATTCCTATGCATGGTGATCTTTGTTTGATTTGAAGTTATGACAGTATTTTTCAAAATAAAATTTACAATTTCATTAATTTAAAAAATCATATCTGCTGGTACATTGCCTGTAAACAAGTGATTCCTTGCTTTTCTTGTTGCTGCAAACGTTTATTTAGCAGCCATTTTAAAATGGGAAATTTTCCAAATAAATATTGTTGTACACTCGGTTTCTAAATAAGGACATCGGTAGAGTCAGTCTAGACTCTACACTTGCAACGTCCGATGTTCTTTCGGATCGTCTAGCCACAAGAACTAGTCATGGTCTTAAATACAGCGTTGCAGTATAAAAATCAGGAAGTAGCACAATGTGCAAGAGCCCTAACCTAAGTTAAAAAGTTAAATTGGTTGACTCTTCTAAAATTCTTGAGAATTTGGAAGCAGAATGGTGGTGTTGCGAGCATCCAGTCATTTCTTTTCTGTTGCTAGCGAAGATCATGCATTTCCAGAAAATTGAAAGCCAGATTCCGGAAATGGAAAGTGCTAGCTAGCTTGAGTTGAATGTCAACCTCGAAATACTCGCACTAGTCTTGTGTTGTGGTGGTTCCCGAACATATTCAGGTAATGTCTCCGCCTCAATCAGCATTTGTTGCTCGATATAACGGAGGGGTTGCCCCAGTGTCCATTAAAGCGTTAATGGTTAAGGCGCCAATTGTCACTTCCATTTTAAGGACATTTCGACCATTTCAAGAGTGCAAACATCTTTTTCCTAACGCACGGGCATTTGAGTCGAGTGTGATTTTCAAACTTCTTTCTTCGCAATACTCCACTGGGATATATTGTTAATTTTTTTAAAACTGATTTTTATTTTCACCAGTAATGATTTAAAAAGCATTGGTGCCTGTTATAAAATGAATTTTTGGTGCAAAAAATGAATTTTTGGTGCAAAAAATGAATTTTTGGAGCAAAAAATGAATTTTTAGTGCAAAAAATAAATTTTGGGTAAAAAAAAATAAATTTCTGGTGCAATTTTGAACACGAAAATCCATTTATTATTCAAAACTTCAATAAACAATTAATCAAAACTATCACTTCCAAATATTATTCCATCATTCATCAATAACTAAATTCAAAATTTCCCGACAATGAGTGCAGCGCTGCTCTGGTGGGAACAACTGTTATTAAATATCAGCTTCAATTCCAACCAATGGTGATGCTTTTTCGTCGGCATAGCAACAGTCGCGTGTTGTTCGTTCCATTTCGCGCGTCGTTTTCGTTCGTTATTTTTTCTTGATTCCGTGTACGTTTGATGCGATATTTTTCACGGTTTTCATCCCCTTTTCGATCGTATTTATGAAGAATTTTACTGATCAACAACCACGGAATTGGATTAGGATTGGATTGTGAATCGATGGTTTATTTTAGTTCATATTTCTTGTCTCGAAAATGTTGAAGAATTGCCTTGGCTGTAATGGCGATCGATGCCTCGCTTTTCGTCTTCAATTTTATTCGCATTCATCTGATATTTCTTGAAGCAACCGATGTTTTAGCTAAGCAATCCAGCATTCAGGCATCTTCTAGCGTCTTTTCGATACATTTTTCATTGATTTGTGTTAGAATTTAATGGTTTTTCTCCTTTACGTCGCTGATGGTTTATTTTATTATTTTATTTTATTCTATGTTTGAGTGAAAAGCATTTTCCATTTCTTTGGGAGCTTCAAATCCAACTCTACCTCTTCGTGGTAGCTCCTGGACCCTGACTAAATGAGAGCTCTGGTCATTCACCCAAAAGAGATGAATTGTTTCTTTTCATTTAATTCCAGTCTCTGAGTGTAGCTTTGATCCAAAATGTGTGATTTTATCCTTTTTGTTTTACTATCTCTGCAAGTCCACCTCAGTCTTTGTTGCTCCTGGGTTGTACAGTTGTTTTTTGTTCACTGCTCATGGAGATTAATCAATCTCCTAACCAGTTCAAGTTTTCTGGATTCTTAATTTGTATCCAAGAGGAAACCAGTGGTTCTGCTTCTTTTTTCGGTATTTCGCCCATGTCTTTCGCCCATGTCCTAAGCGATTGAAACAATTATTCTCCCGCTACCCCTTTTCGTCCCTTCCACAACCTTGAACTTTCCTCGAAATGAAATCAATCAACTGGTCGTATGGTTTCTATAATACTGCTGTTGATCTCAGACCTGAAACTGCCCTTCTCCCTTCCTTCAAGGTTGTTTCCTGAAGTGATGGAGAGTTGGATCAACCCAGGCACATGCACCTGGCGAGACGACTTCAGTCTCGTGGTTGGTTCCAAGAACTTATCTAAGGTGCTGGGACTGACAGATGCAACAACAGTTGTACTAAAATTGGAAAATTGGCACATGTGGCACAATTTCCTGCACGATATTCCTGCCTCTTCCTTAGCTCTTGGCGGTCGACTGCTAACTTTTAGACTTCAGTTTTATTTGCATTCATCCAAAAATTCTGGAGGCACCTGATCTTTTAAGTAAGCAACACATCATTCGAGAGTCTTCTAGAGCCTAGGTTCTCAAACTGGGTGTCGCGGCACCCTGGGTTGCAAAAATCTTACAATGGCGGCTAAAAATTGTGAAATTATTAAATAAAGAAGGCATGAAGATACTTGAGATTTAAGTTGTCTTCCCTCGCCACTGTTAAAAAGACTTTATTTTTTTAGCCCGACAAGGGTGCCGCAAAATGTTTTTAGCCCGACAAGGGTGTCGCGAAATGTTTTTAGCCCAACACGGGTGCCGCGGCCAAAAAAGTTTGAGAACCACTGTCATAGACGACCCAGTCCTTCAATTGGTTGCAATAATTACAACGACTCTGTACATGTATGATGTTATGCGCAGCTAAGTAGTATCTGGGAGCGTATAAGTCGCTGGTATACGTTTTACAAATCGAAATCACTACTAAAGTTCCATGCTGTGGTGCGGCCGGCAGTGGCTGCGGTAGGAATTGCGGCCAATCCTTGAGCTAATGGCAAACAGCACACTCTGTTTGTATCCGTGGCATCTGGTGTTTCACAAGATATGACCTTTTTGGGTAAACATCCACCATATGCCAGCAATATATTGGCATGTCTTATAGTAATCTCAAAATCCACCACACTTGGAACGTGTGATTCTAAGTCTATGGTGGGCTGCGCTACGTGGCTTACGTAATAATAAATAAACAAATAGCTTTCATACTTTGTAAAATGTATGAAAAGGTTTATTATATTCTTTATAATAAACGATGCGTTACAAACTAGCGTGGTTTACGAAATTAAATAACAAGGCGTCAAAATAAACGGAAAGATACACATGACCTACATGTATCCAATCTAAAATCACAGTTATAAATATAGAGATCACAACTTATCATAACATACATGCTTTAGAATTAAACTACCCATACTAAATGATATAAATAATGACTTAGACTTAATAATATGCACTTGGAATAAGATCTCTCCTCGGAATTATCACGACCCGTGATAAGCAACTAAATATGTACTAAAACACTTTGAGGAAGGTGAGGTTGTGGAGTGGGAGGTGGAGGTGGGGTATGAAATTAATATCAAATCACAAAAAAATAAAAAAAATATTTTACTTACTGATCACAAACTGGCCAATCTTTAATCTGGTGGCATGTGGAGCACTCGGACTGAACAAGTAATACCTCGGTGGATATTCATCATTGGTATAAATTTTACAGATTTTGCAAAAGAGTGGCATTTCTAAAAAGTAGAATGGCAGATTACTTTTCGCCTAACCTAACAAACCGATATATTCTATATTCTAGAGAATTTCTCTTTGGAATAATCACAACTCACGATAATGAGCTAAAGATTTATTCTTACACTTACAATTAATAATTCTCTCAATTGAACAGAACTAAACAAACAATGAAATCAATATATAAAATTTATTCTAAATGAGCAACTATCTCGGATTTGACTCCCGCGAGAGAAACTTAACACAATTTATATACACTTTCCACGTATTTCTCTTTGCCGGAGAGAAATAACTAAGAACGAAATGGTAATACCAGAGGCTCTTGTTGGTCCTTGTTTGCAAGGAGGAGGATGAGCGTGTGGCTGCAGGAGATGCGGTTGGAGTAGACTAAAAATGAAATGAAAATCAATTACTTAATCAAATTACGCAAAAATAAAAATAAAAAATCCTTACCAATTGTAGACCACCCAATCCTTTAGTCTGTTACACGCAGTGGCTTTGTACATGAATTATACTGTTGTGTTCTAGGTAGAATCTTTGTGCGTAGGCGTCATCTGTGTATGCTTTGCATGTCTTGCACGCTAACGGCATTCCTACAACAAAGTAAAATTGCAGATTTTTGTTTTTTCAATTTTAAAGAAATCAATGGTAATACCAGAGGCCCTTGTTGGTCCTCGTTTGCAATAGGCCCTTCTTGATCCACGATAGGGGGTGGTGGTGCTAGTTCTGGTTTGTTTTATATGGGGCTTAAAATCCAACTCTCTACCTCCTCGTGGTAGCCTCTGGACTACTGGTCGATTGTGCCAGTGGACTAAATGTGAGCTATGGTCATCTACCCAAAATGAATGAATGCTTTGTTTAAATTTTTAAGAAATTATTTTCTTGCCTTTTTCTAACTTTTTCCAACTTTTCCCACATTTCCTTTGAAATATTTGTACTTTAAGGCTGCATTTCACACTTTACTAGCGATTGTCTCCTAATTTGTTTGTTTGCATTGTTTTTGATAAATTTGTTGGTTGACATAGGCAGGATTTCGTGCTGGTTTCTTTTGACATGTATCTGTCTACTTTTTTTCTTTGTGGGTCTAAAAAAACTGCACATATTGTCTAAAAAGCGTTTTTTTTGCGTTTAAAAAGTGCGTATTGCGTAAAAGACATTTGCTGAAATAAATCATTTTGGCTGAATCTATCTCTGATTGTACTACAGTGTACACATTCAGCCTTTAATCGGTGCAATTCTCTTTTTTTGTCGGGACTATTTTATACACCAAGAATGATAGGGAATGAATAAGAATACTTTATTTCTCCCTGGCCAACCTCCACCAGGAGAAAAGATAGGAGCCTTGTTACTTTGGTGGATATGGTGGATATGGGGCATTTCAGTGGTGTCAACACTCTACAGTGCTCCTCTCTTTCTGGAGACAGCACTTGAACCCTCTAAAATTTGGACCCCATCCACAGAACTCCTAGCTACAAAAACCTCTGACTAGGTCTGGCTTACAACAAGATCTAAGTTACATGCTTTCAAAATAAAACAAAAACTGAAAACATCTTGCACTCTTGCAGTACGCAGTATGCAGTATGCAGTATGCCTTGCAATTTGCCGACTGCCTGGAGAATCCTGTTTGGATGGTCTCCATGTTCGCCATTTTATCCATGAATAATATTTCTGATGTAGTCCAAAAATTCCCTACTTATACACGCGCTTTAACCTATTTATGTGGAAACATATAAATAAATAAATAAAAATTAATCAAATGAATAACTAATAGTATATACACTCTCTACAAAAAATAAAATTTAAAATACACTTATGTTACTATAAATATACTTTTTCTATGTTTTCCATGATTTTCCATAAAACTTAAATTATCTCACATATAACAAAATAACTTCTATCTACATATTTACAAATGGCAAACTTACACTCATTTAGACATTAGTTTGTATATGGCAAACGCAATGACGTACACAACGTCTGTAACAGTAACTCTGGGTGGTTCTGGTGATTTCCAAATGATTGAAACACCCGCATACAGGTTGGCTGCTAAGCTTAGCGTTAATAATAACAGTAATTGATCAGAGATATTCCTGACGAACCACAAAAGTAATAAATGTGATGCCCATCTCCGGACAACACGGTTTGTGTGCTGTCTGTCCTCGGTGTCCACATTCCTCTCAGGTTGCGCTTGCACTCTGTGATGGCCAGTGTATTCAGAAGCTTGAACTCCTTCAGTCAGGCACTTGCACCAAGATGACGTCATTTCATCTCAAGTTGACAAAATGGTGTCCAACAAGCATAGAATTAGAATGAAAGGAGCCAAAAATTGCTCGTATCTTTTGCCTAAGACTTCCAATCGATATTGTATGTAGCTGGATCGATATATAAGGTAAAACTGTCTTAGATTAAATTATATTTTATGCAGCAACTCATTCAGATTTATTCCAAGAATCTACCAAACATCATAAACATTTGAGGCAAGTACCATAAAATTATAATAAACACTGAAATATACGAACACACTAATCATCTACGAAACAAAAGGGCCGGCTACAATAGGAACGTTATTGCGACAAATTTGCAGAACCATGATGGCGGAGGGCGACAACGTGCGCGAATTTTGGAAAAACTTCTTCAAAGTCGTCGACAAGTTGCTCGACATGGATGTAAAACTCCATTCGGAGTCAATCGGAACGCTGCTGCTACTAAACCTACCGAAATCGTACGACACATTCCGAATTACGATGGAATCCAGGGACGAATTGCCGACCGTACTGAAGGCAAAAATCATCGCCGTCGCAGCTTTCCAAGGAAAAGAAAAGGGACACGTGCCTGACGCCATGATGGTGAAGAAATCCTACCAGAAACGCAGACCGACACAAGAAGAAGGCACGAACGAGAACCCCACCTTCAAGTACAAGTGTCATGGATGCGGGAAAGTAGGGCACAAGATCGCGGACTGCCGTAGCAAGAACAAAAAGGAAAGTGCGTCAAGAGCCGAAAAATCCAGGAATTTGGCACACTTGGCACAATTTCCTGCACAGAATTCCTGCCTCTTCCTTAGCTCATGCCATTTCTTCCTTTTCTTCCTCTTCATACAGTTTAAAAATCAACTGTCGAACTTCTTCAGGGTCGTCCCTGGGTTACTGGTCGATTGAGTCAATGGACTTGAGCATTTATTGTGTTTAGTAGTTTTCCATTTATTCCTTCCATGTTAATTAGTCGAATGCTTTGGTATTGTAAGCCTGCATTCTGATCTATGAGTGTAGCATTTACCTTTGATAAAAAATGAATGATTTTTGTGACGATAGGCATGTTTAGGTGTTAGGCAATAGGCGTCAATTTACCTCGCCAAAATAATGTGGTTCCTGTTTACATTAAAAAAAATGGACAAGGTTAGGTTCTCATTGGGTCAAGGGGGGTAAACTAGCCCCCTCCCCCTTTCATTCGAAAAAACGGTTCACTTGATCGAATGTCATCAATTCGAAATAAAAATTTCCAAAATAATTTTTGACTTTACTAGATCGAACAATTCACTTGATCGAATTCACGTGATCAAAAATCACATGATCGAACCCCATCACTTTACTTCATCGACTCCCCTTTCATAGAAAATTTTTTGGGGACCCCCCAAAAAAAGTGTAATATTAAAAAAATCTAAAAAATACACTCACTATTATCTCTTTATATATAGTTAATATAAACGCACATGCCACAAGGAAAAAATTACTTCCAAAGTTAACAATAAGTCAACTAATTTTTTCCTGGGACATAGTGGGATCTTATTCCGGGGCCCCCAATCATTGGGGGCCCCTAAGCAGCTGCTTATTTTGCTTATACGTAAATCCGGCCCTGCGCGCAGGTCTAAGCTTGCGTCTCAAGAAAAAATAGTCGACTAAAGTAATCTGAGTATAGAACACGATAAGCTGCGAACTCTGCTTCAACGGCATAATTGACCAATATTCTACCGCCAAAGGTAGAAAAAAAATGTCCTAATGGTTTTGATGTTTTTGATGTAAATGAACGTATTTAAATTGGAAATATAATATACAATATAATTTTAAGTTTATAAGTAATTCTTTCTCTGTTGCATATGTATTTACATTTATTATACACAAAGTGTTAGTAATAAGTGTACTTTTTATATTTTTAAAATTTAGATTTTGTTTTGGGGGTGGAGGGGAGTTAAAAAAATTTCGTGCATTTTATTCCAAAAACAATAACCAGAGTAATGAAACGATTTTTGTAGTTGGATAACCTGCACAATTCGTGGAATAATTGCACGTTTTGTTGATGTATTAAGAAAATAATGATAGCCACTCTAGGCCACCGTAGGAAAAATCAAGATTTGTTCTGCCTCGATCAACGGTTTTCACTCGGCAGCTCCGTTGCCGCGTTGATCGTTTGTTGAGGCGAAGATGGCCCCACAAAGTTTTCTCTTTAGCGCTTTATTAGTTTAACCAAAGCGCACTTGTTTTTGTCAATCGAAGTGAGTCGTCTTCATTGTAATTTATTCTAATTCACAACTTTCCCAATCGACAATTTAATCACTAAATTTTCTTTGTTTTTTCCTTTCAGTTTTGGCCACAGTTTTGATCTCGACGCGAGTACAACGGAAAACGAATAACGGAAAATCGGCGCGCAGAGGAAACGATTCACGGCATGAATAATCCAACACAAAAACGAGGTAAATAAATAGAAGAAGAAATATAAGAAGAAAAACAAAACCGTTAATAAGTTTTTATTATACAAAAATCCAGAGAATACCTAGTTAAGTGCGGCACAGAGGGTTAAACCAAATTGAACAAAATTCGTCCAAATAACCAGGTTAAAGGAAAAATAGACTTTTTAGTAATAATTGAATTCATCTCAGGCATCTGCACGTACGTAAATGAATTAAGAGGCTCGACTGATTACGGTGCAATTTCGCGACCCATTCCGACCCACAAAAAACAGGTAAAACCGAAATGTAACTTAAGTAAGACAGACTACTAATTGTACGTTTAGTTTTTAGGTTAAAATAGACAATAACTCGCACCTGGGATCGGAACGTGCGAGCCGAGCCGAGACGAGACAAATAGGAGAAGATCGGAATCAGATTTGTAGACAAGTTGTCAAATTAAAAGAGTGAAATTAAAAACAATTTTTATTTATAGGAACAGAGGAACTTCTTAAGGAATGAAATAGACAAGAATACCAGCAGAAAAGGAAAAGGTAAAACAATTAATTCAGAATAATTAATATTAATCTTAATATTAATAAAATGTCGATTGGCTTCTTTAAATTTCTATTAATTTTAAAAAATGTACCACCTATTTATTGATTTGTTATTGAAACTTAATTGCGCGTTTTATTACGCGATGGCGCTGCAACCTTCGTTTCCCAGCGTGCACTTCGCTCGACTTCCAGTTCCGTTATTTCCG
>JAQIXU010002757.1:0-10956 GCA_034701245.1 Strigamia transsilvanica
TTGTCGTGTTTGGTCGACAGTTGGACATTGGCTGTGACCTAGACATGGGAGTTTTACGTAGGAAATGGCGTGGGATTTGATGTCGATTTTGTCTTAAAATTGATTCGTATTGGTCAAATCGATCCACAGACACATTTTGACTTTGTTGCGACGAATAGACGACGTCATCATTGATGGTCGAAATAGAAACGCAGGTGGGATTTGATGGTTGTAGTTGGAATCCAAAGGGTCTTCACCGTAGAACAAGTACCTATCGCTAAAACTTGTTCTGTCAATACAATTGTCCTTAGGACAAATCTGTCTCGTTTTTATCAGCTGGAAAGATTTCTGGTAAATATCGACAAAAATGATTTCCTAGCTTCCGTAGAGGTCGAGGATCCCATATGGCGGAATGGCCACCACCTACTGTAACTGATGAGGTTTCCATACGGAGCAGTGGACACTCAAATTAACTTGAAGCGTTATTTCTCTATTACCGTCTCATTGGGGCCAATATGAAGTTATTCCCATGGGTTCTACATGATCCGTCGCTGGAATGTTCTCTTCGGATAGCGGTGCTCTAGACAAAGCATCTGCCACCGCATTAAGTTTTCCTTTGCGATATAAGATCTTAAATGCCCCACATTGGATCTTAATAGCCCATCAGGCAAACCGCCCCGATGGTTCTGGCATACTCATTAGGCATCCGAACGCTTGGGCGTCTGACTCGTGTGTATGTTCCGTAGTCTAAATGTGGTCAGAATTGTTCTATTGCTCATTCTACCGCTAAACGTGTGATTGTTATGGAACAGTCAGCGCATGGTCAGGGGAGATCATGGGCTGCCGGACATAACATTCACTTTAATATCTTCCCAGAAACGACACAAAAGACAGAACTGATTTAATATTGTTTATTACGGCAGGTTGTCTAGGGGCCAGTGCTCTGTCAGACAGACAAAGTGGAATTTCCAGGTTGTTTTCGAGTGTCACTGCACTCGAAGCTCAGTTTGATCTCTGGCCGCCATTACTGACAACTAGCGTGGTCAGATACCTTTGTTGGTGCCATGACCAGTGCCATAGCACTGTTATTCGGACGCTCAGGTACCGGCGGTGGACAGCATCCACATGCCGCGCAATGTGTCGTCTGCTAGGCGACGATCGAAAGCCATTTTCAAGCTGTGGAGCACTTGGTCAGTTGCACTCAAATGATGAAACGAATGATGGAAAGTCTAGATTTTCGAGGTTTTTACGTGTGTGGGCTATTTGGATCAATAAAGGATCCGTGGGCGTATAAAACATGTGCAATCTCTGTAATAATCTATTGCCGGAATTTCTGTAGGCAACCATCAATGTATATCGATATATTTATGTTGCCAACATATTCGTGCGTACATGAAATCAATAAACACGAACGGTTGGTCCAATAATTTGTGTTTGATTTCATCGAAATTCGAGGTTATCTTATTTCTGTGTAATCTGTGGATCTCTGGATTCATTGAATATCTTTGTGGATTAAGTCCAAAAGGATTTTGCACATGGTGCCCATTTTGTTCAATATTGGTTCCATAGGCAGATCGAACATACGCAACTGATGAAGTCATCTGGTACCAAAACTGTTGTGTACAACACAGCATTTTGAAATATGGTTGGAACAATCGAGAATGAACAATAGTGGTAGCCAAATTAATAGCATGAACAATACAATTACCAGAATATGTACTATTATTATAAAACATCTCTTTTGTAAAGTGGAGGTTGCTAAGAGAGAATCCTAGCAACCGACAGGAATAAAATTACTCTGAAATCAGAATGTGAACTGATAACTGCTTCTGTATTTTTCTCTTCATAAAATACAAAAAGAAACAGGCAATGTTCTATCAGGCCTAAGAGACAACATTGCTGATATGAACATGTCATGACATGTCAAGAGCTACACTACATCATAGAAGGATGAACCAGTACATAAGCTTAAAAAACCAACGAAAATGGTTGAAGATGAAGGCGGATCCATGACCGTGATGATATTACGTAAAAAGTTATGAGATCGGACACACAACACATTTAAAAGTTAAAAAAAAAAATCAATAAAATCCGTCCGAATCAATTTCTACTTCTTCATCATCTGACAAGATCTCGTTGTCTTCATCAGTTACGAAGATCCCATACGCTTCAGCAGGTGCCATGATCCTGTTGGCTCTAGCCGATGCCATGATTTCGTCGAGTTCTGCCAATCTCAAGGTATCGTCCTTTTTCCTACTTTTAGCAGCAGCTAAATTGTTAATTAAGTAATTACCTGACCTTTCCTGATGAGTTGAATTTGTGTTGGGTGTGGAAATTATACAAAAAAATTCATTTGGAGGCAAGCAAGCAAAAAATTTCCTGACGATTGGTTGCTGAGTAATTTAAGTTTTCTGCCAGCTTAATTATGTAGGGCTGCATTTCAGCTAAAAGACCTGGGAAATGTTTTGTTACTGAAGGAGCAGGTAATGGTGAAGCTTATGAAGAAGTATTGTAACTTTTTCTTCTTCTGAGCATTGAAGATTAGTTTGGTGGTGCTAACATTATCTTTCAAGCTCTAATCAATTTAAAGCTCATACGTTTCGAGCTGTTTCGAGCCATTAAGGTCCGTTAAGGTCCATAAGCTGTTAAAAATATGTAATGTTAGGAATGAATGCAATGAATGAATAGTTGTTCTAACATCTAACTAACAAGTGTTTATTCAAAGTTTTTACAGACATAAGTAGGAGTCCTTTAATCCCCTAGCCAATCACATTGCCTCTACGTACGGAAGTCGTACGTTCCTTGTACGGTAACCCCTAGTGGGTTACTACAGCAATAACATATCTCCCCTCTTTAACTAGAGAATCTCACAAGTTCATTCGTTCTGGCTTTTTGACGTTTTACGTCACTTTTTAAGTCGAAAAACGATTCTTCAGACCGACGAAAAATTCTTAGTAATGCTGCTTGCGTGTCAGTGCTCAGCTGCTATCACTTTGTGAGCGCAGGGAGGCAAAGGAAAGTATAACTTAGATATAATTTGAAAATGCTATAAACAACTCTCAGCTGTTTAATTCAATATGGAGAAGTGCGGGCGTTCAAACAATACAAATGCGATAACAACAACAGTAATAATCGGTTGCCTTGACGGCACAATTTACATAAAATACCAACAAAATCGTCTATTAACCGGAATAGAAGACCCGACTAATGTCCACGAGATTTCAGCTGTGTGGTTTCCCGAAGCTGCGCAGTGCAGAGAAACCGGAGTTCCCGCTTCAATTATTTATTCTTGAAACGTGCTGTGGACAGCTGGAGAAGCATCTGATAGAAATAGAAAAAGAAAACAAAACAAAATTTGAAGATAAAAATGATGCAAATGATGACAAATGACATTTTATTAAGATAACACTTGCTTAATGATCATTGATGAGCAAATGTAATGCAAGAAGATGGTAATTTCTGATGCAAAAGCATGTAGCATTAATCATAACAAAAGATAAACTGCAAATAAACCCATCAATAAAGCGAGAATTCGATTAAACTTAAAAATTACAGACTTATGCACAGATGCAAAATATTGCTGATTTTAGGCAGGGCCACATTAACCATTGGACTAAAATGGCTGCAGCGACGGGGTGCCGGGCGCTGAAGAGTCTTCAACGTTTATAACTTGTTCAATTTTGACAAGATGCAGGAGATGCCTGCTTAATCTTTGAGACAAGCATATGATTACTGGCAGTATTAACCAGGTAGCTTCAAATTTTTCCACCCATCAATTCCCAGGGCGCTCAAATGTATTAGGACAGCCCTGATTTTAGGCAAATATTACTGAAAAACTCTTGCTGAGCCATTGCCGCATCTTATTACTATGCCTGTCGTCGCTTCGTTTTCTCTCTTTTAAATGTAAAAAAAATTCCTTAATTGAGGCTATTTGTGCGCGGCTGCGCATGTGGGATGCATTGTTGGCAGTTGTGGCGCGGGACAATGGAAATCGCGCATTGTCGGTGGTTAGATAGTATGTGTAATTAGTAAATCATGTATTATATTATATTATATTATATCCTGAGCTTGAGTTATTAATTACATACATGAACAAAGCAATATAAATATAACAAATATACGTATAATAAATATAACGCACTGGCCTCTACTCAGGCGTCATGGCTGGAGTATGTAACTCCCAGGACCAAGAGAAGAATCGCACCGGCGGGATGTAAGTTCAAAAAAGCTAGTGAAACCATTGTCTTGGTTGGACTGAGCGGAGGGGGCAAATCCACCAGATTACCCTGGTAGTTGTTTTGCAGGATTGGTTCTACAAAACCCTGGACATTCATTGAGGTTGAGGACCCCATGTGGCGGATTGTTTATTTCAACACCCCCATTATCCATGGCAATCTGGCTTGCTTGATGAACCTTTTTTGGGGGGACTATGCCATTGATTTTCAAAAAACGTTTCAGAGAAGACGTTGACTGTGGCGATTGCGTACTTGGTGATGAAAATGAGTCCGATTAGTGGACGCGTGTTGTTCAATGTGGTTTTGCCACATAGTAACTTACAGAGTAATTGGAAGCGTGAAAGTACTTCCCTGCAACCCATTCATGCGCAAAAGTGACGTTCTTACCTCGGTATTTCGTGCCTGCATTAAAAATGGCACAAAATACAATCAACTATAAAGAAAAATGATGTCTTCCTGGGTTTTATCACACATTTTCATCGTTCTTGCTTTTGGGAGAAGTTTGTTTTGTTGTTTCTGATAACTGAACTGCATTATGGACAACATTTCACCTTGTCACATACGACGTTATTTTTACAAGGAAACTAATCCCAAGTAAACACATGGTTTTCCAGATAAATAAAATTCAAATATTTCCTTGCCTGGAAAGCTTTGTGCATGTAAACTTGGTAAAATTTCAAATTTTAATTTATCATTTATCGCAATGATAATTCAAAATTCCCTCTCAACTGGATTAAGATTAGATTGTGAGTTGGTGGTTTGATTTGGTTTACATTTTCTCATTGGTTGTATGGGTTGTAGTGGTGCTTTTCGAATTCAATTTATTTGCATCCATCTGGAAAATCTCGAATCATCCGATGTGTTAAGAAGAAATCCATCATTCTGGCATCGTCGGGACGATATATTTTTCATTAGTTTGAGATAGAATTTCATAGCTGATGGCATGATGTGGTATCTTGAGTTTCCACGTTTATGTCAACAAAATATTTTTCGTATGGCATTTTAAAATCCAACTCCTTATCTTGTCGTACGTGTTTAATCTGGGGTTAATACTTTGTATAAATTGCAATTTTTATCAGGTGTTTTATCTCGGCAGGTTTTGTTTTTATCCGAATGTGGTAGTGTAAAATCCAACTCTCTACCTTCTCGCGGTCACCCCTGGGTCAGGCTAAAAGAGAGCTCTGGTCATCATGTTGGTATTGCAGCAACTCATTCCATATAAGAATGTGGGATTTACCAATGGTTATGAATTGTTTAGTCCTTCTTTGATCCTTATCTAAAAACCATCCTTGTTGATTTGGGGCAGTAAAATACCTTGCTCTGCCTGGGTATCCCTGGAATAACCCAAAACCTTTCCCCATAGAAGTCGAAATCTCAGGATCTTTGTTTATCCTCTTGGGACGACTTTTGCATAATGGTGATCTATTCCAGCTCGCTCACTGGTAATTTCATTCGTTTTGTGATTTGCCTATCTCAGATTAGGATGACTATTCGATGAGTTTGACCTATGTAAATTGGTTTGTCCAAACAATTTGTAGGCTTCTCTGCATTGCTTAGATTTCTGAATGATTGGCTTCACCGCAATAGTTATGCATGTCGTAGGTAGAGAACTGCTGCTCTGAATTCGTTTACTTCAGTAATTTAGCAGTAGTGTAGCAATTGTGAGAAGTTTTTGGAAACTAAACAAACCTTTGAATCTTCCTCAATAGTTTTTATTGGAATTCCATAATTTGCAAAATATTTCTAATTTATAATGGATTTTTACAGATCAATTTCCATTGAAATATGTCAGGTTTTTTTTACATTTTTGTCGAATGAAGTCGACATAATATTCAAATTGGAAAATCAATTCCAAAAAGCTTTTCCTTTTATTTGTGCTTTCAATCCCTTTTTCGCCTTTTTAATTTCGATGTTCTCTTTGCTATAGTTTTCGTTTTGGTCGACTATGCGATGTAATTTATTTCGTTTTTGTGCTGTGATTGTGTCTTCATCTTCTGTATATTTGATTTGGGAAACGTTTTTCTTGACTTCACATCTTTTTTCGGTGTTTTTCCTCTGATTTTTCTGTGCGCAAGTCCTTCACCAGTAATGAATTTTTGGTGCGCAAAATGAATTTCTGCTGCAATTTTGCACATAAAAATTTTTTTTTTATGCAAAACTTCAGTAAACAATAAATCAAAACTTCATCGCTTTCAAATTTTAATTCGTCAATGTCAAAATTCAAAATTTTCCGACAATGAGTGCAGCGCTGCTCTGGTGGGAACAACTGTTATTAATCATCAGCTTCAATTTCAACCAATGGTGATGCTTTTTCGTCGGCATAGCAACAGTCACGTGTTGTTCGTTCCATTTTGCGCGTCGTTTTCGTCCGCTCGTATCCATGCATGTTTGGTTCGATATTTTTAAGATTTTTATCCTCTTTTCGATCGTATTTATGAAGAATTTTAGAAGAACTACCAAGGAACTGGATTAGGATTGAATTGTGAATCGATGGTTTGTTTTAGTTAATATTTCTTGCTTTGAGGAATTGCATCGGTTGTTGGCGGATTCATGCAGGTTCGAATCGATATTTTTCAGTGTTTTCGTTCCTTTTTCGATCATATTTATGAAGAAATTTACCAATGAATGTCCAAAGAACTAGATTAAGACTGGATTGTGAATCGATGGTTTGTTTTAGTTAATATTTCCTGTCTCGAAAATGTTGAGGAATTGCATTGGTTGTAATGGCGGTCATTGCTCGCTTTTAGCCTTCAAATTTGTTTGCATTCATCTGAAAATTCTTGAAGCAACCGATGTTCTAGTTAAGCAATCCAGCATTCTGGCGTTTTCTAGTGTCTTTTCGATACTTTTTTCTTTCACTTGTGCTAGAATTTAATGGTTCTTCTCCTTTACGCTGCTGATGATATGGCGAGTTTATTTTATTATTTTTTTTTCCTTCTATTTTTAAGTGAAATGAATTTTGCATTTCGATGGGAGCTTCAAATCCAACTCTCTACCTCCTCGTGGTAGCTCCTGGACCTGGACTAAATGAGAGCTCTGGTCAAATACTTTGGTATTGTAAGCACGCATTCCAGTTGATGAGTGCAGCTTTGATCCAAAGTGTGTGAATTCATCCGTTTGTTTTACTATCTCTGCTCCTGGGTTGTACAGTAGTTTCCTGTCTTAATTTGTATCCAGGAGGAAGCCGTCGGTGGTTCTTTTCTGCTTCCTCTTTTGCCCATGTTCTAAGTGATTGGAACAATTTTTTTTCTTACGATCTCCTGCTGCCCCTATTGATCCCTTCCGCAATCTGCAATTTTGAACCTTTTTCGCAATGAAATCAATTTCAACTGGTCGTATGTTCTCTATAATACTGATCTTGATCTCAGACCTGAAACTGCCCTTTCCCCTTCCCTCCAAGAACTTATCTAAGCTGCTGGCACTGGCAGATGCAACAATAGTTGCACTAAAATTTTGAAATTAGCACACTTGGCACAATTTCCTGCACAAAATTCCTGCCTCTTTCTTAGCTCTTGTTGTTTCATGGTGTTTATGGCTCTTCATCGGTTGACATGGATATTGGGCTATAAATCTTAAACTCATGGTCATTCATCCTCTTTTCGATCGTATTTATGAAGAATTTTACCGATGACCAACCATGGAACTGGATTAGGATTGAATTATGAATCGATGGTTTGTTTTAGTTAATATTTCTTGCTTCGAAAATGTACATTGCATTGCTTGCAATGGCGGACGAAAAGCAAGCAATCGTCTTCAATTTGGTTTGCATATGAAAATTCTTGAAGCAACCAATGTTTTATCTAAGCAATCCAGCATTTAGGCGTTTTCTAGTGTCCTTTCGATATTTTTTCATTCACTTGTGATAGAATTTAATGGTTTTTCTGTTTTACGATGGTGATGGTATGGCGAGTTTATTTTATTAATTTATTTTCTTCTATTTTTGAGTGAAATGAATTTTTCATTCCGATGGGAGTTTCAAATCCCACTCTCTACGTTCTCGTGGTAGCACCCAAAATGAATGAATTATTTCTTTTAATTTACTTAGTCCAGGTTGGTTCGGTATGTCTGATTTCATCCTTTTTGTTTTACTATCTCTGCAAATCCAAACCGAACTAGTCAACAAAAAAGGAAAAAATTCTTAATTTGTATCCCAGAAGATTCTGTTCTGCTTCCTCTTTCGGTCTCCTGCTACCCCTTGTGATTCCTTTCACAACCTTGATGTAGACCAGGAAATCAAACGTTTACGATTTTACGATTTTGGCGATTCGGTTGCGGAACTGGACTTGGTTCGTCGCAATGAAATCAATCAACTGGTCGTATTTTCTCTCTAATACTGATCTTGATCTCAGACCTGATACAGCTCTTTCCCTTTCCCCCCTCCCTTAAGAGTGACTTGCTGTGGATGGCTCCAAGAACTAATCTAAGCTGCTGACACTGGCAGATGCAACAACAGTTGCATTAAAATTTGGAAATGAGCACACTCACAATTTCCTACACAAAATTCCTGACTCTTTCTTAGCTCCTGTTGTTTCTTCATTCGTTGACATGGATATTGGGCTATAAATCTTAAACTGGTGGTCATTGATCCAATAATATTCAAGTTCTCTCTGGCAGCATTATTTCTCACAATGGGCATGATTTGAATTAATGTCAAAATACCGCAAGGAAAAAAATAAGTAGAATGACACTCACTGTCTCATTGTCTAAAGCTGGCTGAGAAGTAAGCCATGAGAAATTAGTAGAATTGTTCTAGTAAGATCTTGATAATAGTCCAAATGGTAACAGGCTGATATTTTGTAAGTTGATCTTTTTTTGAGTCACAAAAGACGCACAGCCGGCGGGGTTCATTGGTTTTTCCAAGTGGCAACAATACACTATCACTAAATGAATTAGGTACAGTAAATAATTGGTTTACTAGCAAATACAGAATCAATGTGAAAATCCTGATTATAATTCCTTAATTTACCAACCAAAAGATTAACACAATTCTAAACATATGCAATAATTTAAATAACCAATGTTTTGTTGGGGATAATAAATTGTACACACACTATCACCGCCAGGTGATTGGATGGCGTGCGTGTGCATTGCGTCCAACACCCAATCAGAATGCAGGAATGTAATCCCCTAAGTCTCTTGGGGGAAGAGAGAATTTTCAATAAACACTTCTTGTACATATTTCAACCCAATTGCATCTAGCATTATTTTGCCCAACATAAAGATTCCAACATGTTTTACTTAAACATTATTGAAATTGTAATACAAAAAGAATGGATGCACTTTTACAAAATATAATAACTCTAAATATATATACGGTATACAGGGTGAATAATTTAAGCGTTTGCAGCGAAATTTTGAGCTTGGTTTTAGTATTTGGTCATTAGCTTCAAGGGATCTTAACTAAACATTGGATGCCCAATTTAATAGGCTATTCAAATTTTGACCTTGATCAACATTTCAAGGTCATTTGCATTGTAACTTCTAAACTAACAATGCAATCGTAAAATATCCAATTAGTAAGTTGTAGAGCACCTCACAATTAGTAGGAATCCATCCTAAAACGGGATGGTTAACTAGAAAAAAAACAGAGAAAAATCGATTTGAAAAATGTGCATTTTAATTGTAAGTGTATGGCAGGAAAGCTCAAAGGCAGTATTGATGCATACAGAAATTAATGTAGAAAATGACAAAAAAAAGTTTCAAAATTATCCAAAAACTTATTACAATGTTTATTAGCTTTCCATTCTATCAAGAAAATAGTACTAGATTACAATGAGAGTTCATGGAAAAGAGCAAACATAAATCTTAGATCCGGCAACAGCGATCGCATCACACCTCGTCGTTGAAACGGCGACGCCATTACCCACGATAAGACAGTTTGCAAAATGTCTTGCGAACAACGTTTCTCTTCTGTTGCCATTTCTATTACAGGCAGAAAATGATCTATTGAAAGCTCCCTCAGCTCCCCAGAACAATTTAAAAATGGCAGATCATTTACACTGTTAATAAAAAAAAGACAATCAAAAAAAAATAAATCAAAAAATCCAAATTAAATGGCGTCTACATGAATTCCGAAATGATGCCAATTAGCTCGCGGTTTTGAAAATGGTCTGCCACTTGCGAACGACAATTCTCTTCAATCGCCATTTCCATTACAGGCATAAAGTCATCAATAGGAAGCTCGTTTAGTTTCCCAGAACTGTTTAAGAATGCTAGATCTTTTACACTGTTAATAAAAAAAAATAAAAATAAAAAAAAAAATAAAAAAATAAAAAAATCCAAATTAAATGGCGTCTACATGAATTCCGAAATGATGCCAATTAGCTCGCGGTTTTGAAAATGGTCTGCCACTTTTAGCATAAGTCTAAAATTGCTCTTAGTTAAAATACAAGCCATCGACTCGACTGAAATAATGTCGGACGATTGTCTTCGTGGTGAGTGTTCATCACCGTGGAGGTGGTTTGGCACTTACTTGTAAGCCACTCACCTGGCTCATGGACCATCAGTGAATATATTCACGGTAGAACAGAGTACAGTATCTCCACCATGCTGTTCTTTTAGCTTTGTTGTACAGAGGGTCGGTTGCTGTGGATCACCGACCCCTAAACAAAAATAAGGACCTAAACTACCTAAATCTTTACTTCAGAGTTCATTCATGATTGGGGTTAGCCTGTCCCCAAGTACACCCTAATTAAGACCACCACGTCGTAAGTTGTCCTTTAATGTTTGGCCAATGTTTGAG
>JAQIXU010002758.1:0-10955 GCA_034701245.1 Strigamia transsilvanica
AAAATTTTAGAAATTTGTTGCAAAATTTTAGAAATTTGTTGCAAAATTTTAGAAATTTGTTGCAAAATTTTAGAAATATGTTGCAAAATTTTAGAAATTTGTTGCAAAATTTTAGAAATTTGTTGCAAAATTTGGAAATATTTGTTGCACAATTTGGATAAATGGAGCAAAATAAGAGCATAAGTGGCATGTGATAATGTCGCTCCAGCAATCGATTTTGGCTAGAATCGATAACTTTCGACTACAAGCCGAGATAGGCTAACTAATACAGCACTTGATAAATTATGATATGAGTACCAAAGACTAGACGACATGGTTCTCAATACATCTACAATTTATTGGAGGCAAACATATTTCATCTTTTATAGTAACAATTTGACTCTTTGGTTGGCTTAGCAAGCCCTGGTAACAACATTGATAACTACGTCACAACTTCAACTATTGAATCCTCCATATTCAGTGAATTGATCAATGTTGTTTACCGAACATTTGCAAATAAATGAAATATCATGTAATTTTTTAATCTAAATGCAAAATTGATCCAGGTTCAGTGAGCAAGCAATGAATAATTTGCCAAACGTTTTCAAACTCAAGGAAAACTAAATTGTTTAAAGCAACTGTTTCCCAGGCAAAGCAAGTTGTTTGCACAAATGTTCACTGCAGTTTGACAGAAACAGGCCGATAAACTGATTCAAAAGGAACGTTATTTTAGATTTGCAATCTACAGCCCAGGTAAGCTGAACAAATATTTTTTTTTAAAAATTTTCACTAAAAATACTAAAATCGGAGTTTCTGGTGCACATATTCCATACAATACAACTCGCACCCGTTTTGCAAATTCTGCGCAACGTCTTCGTTGGGTTGTTTCTCCGTTCTTTGACACTATAGTGTACAGTATACGTTTAGATGGTGATGGTATTAACGCATAGAACCTGTGACGGTAGCGAATTGGTATCTGGTCCGATTAAATTTGCGTGTTTATTCATTCTGCGGTCAATTCTTTAAATTTTATTTTTTTGCTCTAAATTTTTTTTTTCGATTGATTATTCCGCGGTAATTATACATTCCCGAAAAATTGCACAAATAAAACCAAAATTCCTTTTAAAAATCACAAAATCAAACACCAAAAATCCAAAAAGTAGTCAAAATCTTCTCAAAAAAACCCAAATCAGAAGTCAACTGTTGTTATAAACATTTTATAACTGATTTTATGTAAACGTGCCAAATTTTACGCATGAAATGCAGCCCCAAACACTTTCTAGTACTAAAATGTGGCCCCGGACATCGAAAAGGTTGGACAACCCTGCTCTAGAGACTCTCAAGAGAAATTACACAGAAGTTGACCACGTCAGTCCTACCAAATGAATTCTCAAGGCCAAACCCGCAACAATACACCCACGCCAGCCAGTTTGGACTCCCGACAGGCTTAACGGGTATATTACCTTCAAAACCCCCTAGACAACACGAAGGCCACTGAAGTAAGTTTTCACCCGGAGCATTCAATCGCGTCCACCGAGAAGAAGAATGAGCTGATACTATTATGACCACGTATGAAAGCAAACCGAACGTGTGGTCAGAAGATGCATCTCGTCTCCCCCCAGCAACAAGAAGAGAAGACTGAATATATTGACAAATTGTAAAAAGTGAATTAATAAAAGACGTCTTAGGTACAAACAGTTATTTGTTGCATTATTTGGTAAAAGCGGAAGTATTGGAACGCAAGGTAAGTGATCTCGACATTAGACATAATAATAACGGATTCAGTAAAGTGTATATACCACGGAGTAAAATATACCGAGTAGGGATGCGTCAAGTAATAAAGAGGGGAAACAACGAGTACAAGACTATTCGGGATTGTAGTATTATCAAGTAGGAACGCGACAACCTAATGATGATCTTAGGACCGAAAGGCCTTTAGTGACAAATTTAATTTTTGTTTTATTTGTAGAAAGCGCCAATAATGCCATAAACAAACCGTCATATCAATTCAAAATTGAGCGCATGAGGTAGAATTATAACTAAACAATCTATAGTTTCCTAACTGTCATACACATACTCGTAAATCAAATTATATGTACTCGTAGATTACATTATTTGTTCTCGTAAGTCACATTATGTTTTTGTAAGTCACATTTTATGTTTTCATAAGTCACATTTTATGTTCTCATGAATCACATTATATGTACTCGTAGGAGCATCTCAGCAACTTTACATTCATGGTTCGATTGAGTCAGTGGCCAACAACTTCAGTCCAGAGTTATAGCAAGCCAAATAATTTCTGATCTTACATTATTTGATTGTACTCTAACTGAAATAATTGATTATTAACTTGACATCTTGTATCAAGGTAAACCATTTTCTAACTTCTTATAACATTTATACTATATTTTGGGGATCCGTCGTACGCGCGAACCGCCAACGCGCGAAAATTCAATTTCGCGCGTCGGCGGTTCGTACATTTTCGCCTCCGTCCGGAGCGCGAAAATGTGTCTGCCAGTCAGTTTGGACGGCCGAAGCGCGAATTTGAAAATTCCCAGACAGACTCCCACCAAAATCCACAGACAGCCTGCCTGCCTGGCTGGCTGGTCCGAGGTCACTGCGGAACTATTTCTCTCACACCATCATTCCAAACCTTCATCTCCAACTAGTTGACGTATAAACAACGTTGGCGCACCGTGAATAAACCATTTGTTGTGGTCGAAATGTGTTGGGTGTTGCGGGGAAGCCACCCGGCTTCGTGCAATGCAGGGATAACGACAAATCGCTGCGATTTCGCTGTAAATGGAGCGTAAACACGTCGGAAAAAAATCAGATGTTTAAGTTTTAATTAATTTCATTAAAATATGGCTTGTTTTTGAACGCATAATCAATCTTTATTATAATTAACCATCGGGCTTATGCGCACAGCTTAAAAGTCATCATCAAAGTTCACAATCAATCATTTAAATAGAGAAACATTTTTAGCAGTCGTTAAAAACATGTTTATGGTGAAATGGAAATGTCAGGCAACGCTTTTAACAAATTAGCAATT
The DNA here is from genome assembly GCA_034701245.1 of Strigamia transsilvanica. NCBI lineage: Eukaryota > Metazoa > Arthropoda > Chilopoda > Geophilomorpha > Linotaeniidae > Strigamia > Strigamia transsilvanica. The sequence continues at coordinate 3,032 of JAQIXU010002758.1, forward strand.
TTTTTTCAGAGTTCGATTCGTCCGAATCACGAATTCGCACTTCGGACGGCATGAACCGTCCGATTCGCGATTTAGCGCTTTGGGCGAATCGCGGCGTTCGAATCGCAATGTCGTGCGTAGGGGGGGGGGGGCTATATTTTCTTACTAAAACTTTCTTAGGTTTTGCAAGAATTATACGTATTTTTGGGGTTGCATACTTGGCGCCGAATTATTTAAGCGCCAAAAAAAAATCTTTCTGCAAAATTAACCGTCGAAAAAAAAAAAAAAATCGAAATTTGATTAACCGCCGAATTTGAAATGGAAATTGAACAACCGCCGAATTCTGACAACGGAAGAACCGCCGAATTCAGCAAAAGCAAGAACCGCCGAATTATGCAAAATCGCCCGTAACGTTCGTACGACGTTACGGCGCTTAACGTCGTACGAACGTTACGATGAACAGTAGTATATAGCCAGATCACATTCTGAAGACATTCAATCTCGCAAAACCCACGGAAACAACCGCTCTTTATACAAAAAACACTCGCAAAACGTACGAAACCGCTCTTTAAACGCTCGACAGCTGAAAATGCAAAAACACGTGCAAAACGTACAAAAACGCTCTTTAAACGCTCGACCACACTGTAAACACGCGAATACATGTGCAAAACGTACAAAAACGCTCTTTAAGCGCTCGACCACACTATAAACACGCGAAAACACTCGCCAAATGCTTTACAAGACACGGCACTTTACTTCAAAAACTTTGAAGAAATGGAAACTACAATTATCGAGGGACTACGGAAGAACTCAAAGCTGTATGTGGTTGAAGGACTAATCTACTTGTGGCTGTAACGATGAAAATTGTAGCGGACGACTGATATATAATTCTGCAACTAACCGTAGTAAGGAATCACAGGCCCACTGCATCGTCCATGTAGATGCACCCAATCAAGTTGCTGATAGACGTTTCGCGGCTGCTGTGAAACGAAAGGCAGAAACCAACCCATCTGCCGGTTTACGGGAAATATACGATGATGGCGTGATTGAATTCCCTGAATCCACTGTCGCATTCAGCCAGATAGCACCAGCCATGTCCAAGCGCCGCAAAGAAAATTTTCCCCTCTACCAACCACCATCGAAAGACTGGAGCAAGTCATAAATACATTTGACTATGCAAAAACCATTAACAACCAGGATTTTTTCCGTGGGCGCCTCATTGCCCCGGATGGCGTGGAAATAATCATGTTTGCCGGTACCAGCATGTTGGATGTGGCTCGAAATGCGACACGTTTCCAAATGGATGGGACCTTTAAGGTCGTACCACGGCTCTTTTATCAATTGTTCACACTGTTCGTGGAGAATAATGGGTTGGTTTTCCCATTTCTGTATGCTCTGATGTCAGGAAAGACCGAAACCGCCTACAGAACACTCCTAGCGCATCTGAAAGGCCCACTGCAATTGTTCAAGAGTGCAGAGATAAACATGGTGACCGATTTTGAGACAGGTTTGATGCCAGCCATACAACATGTGCTTCCGAACGCGCGCCATCAGGGTTGTTGGTTTCATTTCTGCCAAGCGATGTGGCGAAAGGTACAGGTTCTCGGACTCACAGTGGACTTTAGAAACTTCCCTGAGGTGCAGGGGATTGCGAAGCAAGCGATGGCCCTGCCATTCCTGTCAGCTGCGCAAATTACAGAAGGCTTGGAATGCATTAGAGACATGTATGTGGAGACACACCGCGATGATGAAACTAATCGGAAGGTTTTCCTGTTCGTTGAGTACGTGCGCGATAAATGGCTAGACACAGTTGGCGTGGAGAGATTGACCGTTGCAGATCAGCTGAACAGAACAAACAACGCGGTTGAATCCTTCCATGCAGGCCTCGTCAGAAAAATCAAAATCGCACACCCGAACACCTGGGCTTTCCTCGGGTGCTTGCGCAAACAGGAGCATACGACCTACCACGACTAATCCTTGCTCATGCAAGGCCAGATGGCACGACGCTCCCGGTCAATGAAATATGCGCTAAATGACCGGCGAATTGCGTCTGTGGTAGCTCAATTCAACGCCAACCTTTTGACCATCCCTCAGTTACTGGTTAGACTAGTGCACACCACACCGGACTTTGATCTTGCCGGTAATCAAGCACGGATTGCTACGCGGCGTGAGGCGAGACAAAGGTTGCGAAGAGCACCTGTAGATGCTGCACAGCCCGCCATCGTTGCAGCTGTAGGTGCTGCACCGCCAGCACAGCCTGCCATCGATCCAGCGCCACCGGTTGTCGTTGCAGCTGTAGGTGCTGCACCGCCAGCACAGCCTGCCATCAATCCAGCACCACCAGTTGTTGTTGCAGCTGTAGGTGCTGCACCGCCAGCACAGCCTGCCATCGATCCAGCGCCACCGGTTGTCGTTGCAGCTGTAGGTGCTGCACCGCCAGCATCACCTGCATCGCCCACTATTGCAGACGACCTGATGTGCATAATCTGCCTCACTATACCGCGACAAGTAGTGCTTCTACCCTGCAAGCACTTAAAATGTTGTGCTGCATGCACTGACTGCCTAATGCGCGGTGAAAACAGACGCCGCAATGCTTCGTTCAGGCCGAAGTGTCCAACATGCCGTGGGTTGGTGACGAGTACCAAGGACGTTTTCGGAAAACCGACTAAATACCTCCAAAATGCCAATTCTTAGAAATTCCACAAATTCCACAAATTCCAAAAATGTGCAAAATTAACAATTAATTATTAATTATTTATTGTTTACATAGTCCTAGTTACTGCACAACGTAAAAGAGAAAGGAGAAAATTTGAGAAATTTATTTGAAATTTCCATAAATTTCCAAAAAAAAAATTAAAAGTAACAACCATAAAGTGTTAAATGTGTTTAGAATATTGATTTTTGACTGGTTAAATGAAATTTGTAATTTACGATTTCGGCTATTACTGTATAAATTAAAAAAAATTAAAAAATTAAAAAAAGCCAAAAAAGCCAAAATTGGCGCTAGTAACTAAGTGGTGAAAACAAAAAAAAAAAAAATTAAGTGCCAAAAACACCCTTCTTATTAAGCGCCGAATTTATTTGCCCGAATTCCAAACTTGGAATAACCGCCCAAATTAATTCGGTTGGGATAAGTGACGCCAAAAAATTCGGCGGTTAATAATTCAGCGCCAAGTTTAGCAACCCGTATTTTTACTTAAACTTTAACAAACTACTAGACAAATATCTTTTTAGGAAAATAAACAATGGAAGCATGCAGATCAAGCCAACGGTTTGGCCCCATTGAACAACTTAGAAGAAGGAAACTACAGCAGCTTGTTAGCTGTGTTTTGCAAAACCAAATGGAAGTACCGGATTCCATGAAATCCCTTAATAAAATAAAAAAAAAAGAAAATATCTTGAGATTTCTATTTTTCACATTGCTCACAATGAATTTGGCAGCTTGTATTTACCAAACTGTGGATCGAATATTGCATTACATGGATGAACCAACAGTGGTTGATGTACACTACATTGAAACAACGCATGGTTCCTTTCCATATGTTTATTTTTTCCCGCTTACTACTAAAGAATTGCACAACTACTATGCAAAGACATTTGACGACGATGACTTTGTAAAGCAATGTATCTTTACTTTCGAAAAATTCCGAATGGACATATTCAATCCTGGTGACCTCATAGCATATTTCAACTTAACATCTAGTCACAGTTTCATAACTGATGCCTACATAGGCGTGGTAAAAATTAACAGACTTAATTTTTTAGACGATTAAATACTAACCAAAATCAAAATAAATCTTTGCAGGATAAATCCCGCATTAATTTAACAATAAAAAATTATGATTCTGTTGTGTACTCGATAACTCAAGTTTTCAGTCGTAAATTAACAAAAAAAAATTATTCTTCCTGCTAATTATTTAAACTTCATTTTCATTTAGCATTGAAAATTGCATATGGAAATCCTAAATACAAGATGGTAATAAAAGTTGCATTCCCTAAAAAATGCCGTGAAAGCTACGTAAGTCTTTAATTGGTTACAGTGCATTTTCAGTAAACGCTAAGTTTTCCAAAGTAGAGCTGAAAATGAACAATCACTTAGAATAAAACTAGATATTATAATTTACTATTACATTGGGAGTAAATAGCTTTATTTAATGCAGCACCATGCTGTTCTCATTTGCTTTTTGTTTAGCTAATGTTTTATTTTTCTTGAACACTAAAAAATTCTTCTTGAAACCATTGTATATATTTTTCAATTCAAAGGTACATATTGATCCGTCACCCATCGCGTATAATTTACACCATGAACTATTGGATGCGTTTAATTTAAGGCCCCATATGCAGCAAAGTAAAATTGATATACAAAACGTAAGAATTTATGTATAATAATTTGCAGAAAATTTTACTTTTCTATAGTCAGTGTACTGAATCTTGTTGTGACCCCTGGGTAATCTCGCTTAGTGGCCACTTGCTGAGTGGGGAATGTTCACAAACCGAGCCCCTCACTTCGTCATCACTTTTCCTCCCACAGACTCATTTCTTCCTCACCCCACAGGTGCGTGCCCTAAAGGAAAGCCCTGTGCTCGATCTGCTCCATTATTGGTCAGGCACGTGACTGAGGTTATTTAGGCGAGGTTTTCTCGCCAAGAGACAGAACTGAACACAAAACAACTACTGCCTATGAGTAAGCTTGTGCATCCGACCCAATCCGGTCCGACAATCCGCGGATCGGATCAGATCAAAATCGGATCGGATATCGGATCCTGATCCGATGTGCGATCCGCATGCGGATCGGATCAGGTAATTGTAGAGTTGGGGGGCCAAAGTTGTGTGCCAAAACCGTTGGCAACACAGCGTGGAAGCGTGCTTAGGTCTGCAAAACAAAGGGAAGCAATATAACGCGGCGCGAGGTGCGCGCGTGAGTTCAACTTGTGTTTGGCCAAGAGCGGTGCGTGACCTTGGAGCGCTCTGTGACCTTGGAGCGCTCTGTGACCTTGACAGTGTTGTTTGGCCTTGGTAGGGCAAATAGCTTGCCTGGCACTTATAATAAGAAACCAGACTAACAGGCTACAAAGTAAAAGCCACAAACTAAACATTTAATAACAAAAGTAACTTACAATTAGGTTTTCCAAAATGATAACATCAGAGGGAGCTCTTGGAGAGCATGCTGCCATGGGGGCAGCCATAGTGAGAGTGAGAGAAGTGAAAAACATAATTCTACACTGCCACCTGGTGGCAGATTACACAAATGGAGCGCTAGGCGCTGCATGAAACTCAATGTTACAGAACAAGCACCTGCATGGTGCCGAGAAGGTAAACAAGGGAAATCTGTGATGAAGCAAGGTACAAGGTGCTATGGGTAAATTTGCCCATACACCAACAGTAATTTGATCTGCAATTAATCCGCAGATCAGATTGCTGATGATCCGCAATCTGATCTGCATGATCCGCATGGCTGTATTACATTACGTAATACACTCAACCCTCGCTTAACAGCCGCTCTTTATACGACGTTTCGCCATAACGGCCTTGTGCCATTATGGCAAAATTTCGATTTGCAGCCCAACAATTTCGGTTAACGGCCAAAAAGTCGGGAAATTCCCTAACAAATCAGGGGGAAAAGCCCCTGATTCGTTATATGGCATTTCGCTTTGCGGCCGACTTTCCAGGAACGTATCCCGGCCGTTAAGCGAGGGTTGGCGTTGATCCGCAATCCGATCCGTGATCCGCGGATCACGCTGCGCATCGGATCGGATAGGGTCGGATTGGGTCGGATCGTTCAGCGGATCGGATCAAATCTGAATTTTTTGATTCGAAGCAATCTCGGATCGGATGCCGATTGGCGCCAATCCGCTCGCATCCGATCCGATCACAAGCTTATCTATGAGTCAAACCTTCACCCAAGAACACGGAAATTGACCGAGGACATATGCAAAGGCATTGTGGTTTCCGGAAGGCAAGTTTTCCCAGTCTCACCTGGGACGAGTTGCATATCCGAGCCGATCTAAACCCCCTAAACAACACGAGAAGGCCAACCGAAGTAAGAACCAAACCGAAGCATTCAATTGCATCCAATGTATGTGTGGAAATATTATTGACAAAACCTATTTGTGCTGTGGCTCACATGCCAACTCCTGGCTGCCATGTTTATTCAATAGAGACTGACAGCCGAGTGGCAAAAATAACCTCATGGGTTAGAGGCTACAATAATATGTGACATCACAGTTTACATCATTACCATGATGTACAATCAATAAGAACATAAACAAATAAGTCAAATGATAAACACAAGTTCTACAACCAACAAGATGCACCAACTGAAATAATGTTAGAATATGGAAAGAATGAAACACATGATGCGATTGGACCAACATTCTACAGAGTGAACCCGAAGGGACAAAGAATCACCAAGACGGAGCCATTAAACATGCGTGCAGAGGCGAATCATCACGCGCATTGAAGACGCCATCTTGACTCAACAACAGAAGAGAAGACAGCTAACTTATTAATACATTGTAAAACCGTATTAATAAAAAACGTTTTAACCATATTCAATTGGTATCAGACTAAACAAATTGGTAACTAACTGTAAAGGTAAGTGATCGATTCAAAGTGATAATACTAAACCACAGAGTTGCATTTAAACTCCCTTCCTCAATTTAATACCTCGAGTAATAATAAGTGGAGGGGATGTGACAATCTTGTCCTAATATCAGTACAGCACATGTTCAGGGTTGATTTTTTGCATTGTTTCTATAAATAGTCTAAAACAGCTTTGTTATCACGTTTGTCGCGTCCCTTTTTCTTATTACTATGGTAACATATAAGATTGAGAAGAGGGGAGTGTGATGCCGGCGTGTATTTGATTGAATGTATTGTTACGAACGAGATCACTTACCTTATTCTTGTATACCGAAGTGAATAGCCTGAATGTGAATAGTTTTGTGACGTCTGTGGTGACCCTGGGAGACTTTCCTTTGGGCCACCTGTAGTGGGTGAAGGGTTCACGAACTCAACCCTTTCCTTCTACATCACTCTCCCTCCCTCTGCTTCGTTTCCTGTTTCACCGCACAGGTGCGTGCCCTCGGGCAGCACTTGCGCTCGAGCCGACCCCTCATTGGTCGACTCTGAGCATGTGACTTTGGCTATTTAAGTGGGGAGTACCTGCGAAAAATCAGAACAGACACCAAAACCAGATCCTCACAGTTAGGCCTTAGCACCAAAAACCATGCAAGGAGTGATTGAGGACATCAGCAACTACCAAGTGATTTCCGAAAGGCAATACAATCTCCCAGTTTCACACTGGTAAAAGGTGAATTCAGTGGAAAGTATTTGCGAGTGTGTTACACACGCAAATATACCACATTGTTGTGTACGGATGCATTGTATAATTTAGGTATGACTTATGATTGTGACTTAATAATGCACTTGATGTATACTTTGTTGAGCGCGGTTGCTGGGGCAACAGATATAGCAATAAACTACTCGGAAAAATGTAAAGGCGTCGAGCAGACGTTTGTATATGTTGGTATTAATTCGTCATGTAGACGAAGATCAAAATTAGCAGTAAAATGTTAGAATACCAAATTGGCGCAGTCAACAGTTCCAGATGCTAAGAACTTGTGCAGGAAAATTTAAAATGTTTAACCATCGTCGACGGGTCCGGTGGGCCTAGATTCGAATTCTTGGCCGAGACGTACTTGTAGTATATGAGTTTGCTCCCTTTAAGAGAGAGAAGAGCAATCCTGGCCAAATTTTCGCTCGGGGCGAAACATCCACGATTGTCTGCTTGAATTTTCGCGTGAGTGAGAAGCAAGAAGAATGGGACGTTCGTTTCAACTTGCGCTGGTGCGAATTCCGAGTGATTCGTATTAGTTTCGTGCGGAATAGAAGCTTGCCATTTCGTTCAGGTGGTAAGGACCTTTTGGCGGAATTTTTGACATTT
>JAQIXU010002759.1:0-10950 GCA_034701245.1 Strigamia transsilvanica
ATTTATAGCCAAATTTGGCTAAATATGCAAAAAACATATTTTGTATGCATTTATGCATTTATCCGGGGTCTATTAATGAGTTTTCGATTGCCATAATAATTGGTATTAAGTTGACATTGATCGAATATTTATGAAATATAATTGGGTGCACCACCAGGCACTGAATCAGTTACTTACTGTGTAATTTTCGTTTTTTTTTTAAAAGTTATTTGAAACGGGAAGGTTTTCTTTCGCATCCCACACAGGACTAATTCAGAGACAAGTTTTTACAATGTTCTGTGTTCTGGGTAAGCAAAGCAAGGCAACGACTTCCGGTTGAGAGCTGCTGTTTTTGCCCTTGGTTCCACAATGGCCCCATGATTTGAGCATGATTGAGCTAACATGTCCCAGGTATCCAGGGCCGGATTAAGGTCTTAAGGAGGAGCACTGGGGGTACTTGCCCCGGGCGATCATAGTGGGACAATTATAATAATTGACTGCTCTTTTTTAATTCAATATACAATTTGTTTATTTACAAAAAAGTAAAAATATCTATTTAATATCGGCTATTTTCATTTCAAAATTTTGTTTCTTGCTAACTACCAGCAGTAAATGGTGGTTATTTATACAATTCATACAAAAAATGCATGCATGCTGACATATTTCTTTATAAAAGCAATTCTGTTGAAAAAAAACCTCCAGCTTTGAATAAAAAACATTAACGGGTTTATTCTTCATTAACATACAAAGAACTAAATTCGCAATTTCCAAACATGCACCAGAAAATAAGAAAACTACACACTAAAATAGAATAAAATACAAGGAATTCGGCTGTTACAACAGTTTTTCATATTAAAAACACATAACAACATGATCTAAAAAAGAGGAAAAGGAATACAACATCAATGGGCCTTAATCCGTTTGGCCAATCAGAACAGGAAAATGACATCGTCGAAATTTAGAAAATATTTACCAAAATCGATTTTGCGCATGGCTGATGAATCAATCCGGGGCGAAAACTATTAATTCTGATTCATATATCAGAATTAATTGAATTAAGTGGAAATAAATAAAACTTAGACCGTGAGTGGACACAATAAACACACAATCAAACCTACAATAAAGGGCGAACCCAAGGCTTACGTCAATCGCTAGAGCAAGTGACATCACAATTCAACATGGCGACTCGACTCGATTTAGATCGAGGTGAATGGCCAAGCAATCGAAATGAACGAACGATCCGTCCGATTAAGCTGAAATATACCCAAACCGCAACCTTAAACAGGTAAGAAATACACATTTGAATTTGAATACATAAGAAATTTCATTACGTCAAGAACCAAGATGGACGAATAAGCCAAAGATAGATCGATGCGAGGGCTTTGACCGCTCGCATCGACCTTCACAGGAGTCTGATCGGTCTCTGACCGGAAAAAATAGAAAGAGGAGGTCTGGTTACCCATTGGTAAATTGTCAGGAGTACAATCAAAGGTAAAATTAGTTTATTAACAGCAGAGGCGTAGCTACAAATTTCGGGCCCCTATGCAAAAATATTATTGGGCCACCTCTTCGATTTTTAGGGGCCCAAAAATTCGAACAAAATATAAAATAAAATAAATTAAATTTTTTTTTTTTTTATATTTGTTAAGATTTGGGTGCCAAAAAAGGCCACAGACTGTAAATACGCCTTTGGGGTCCTAAAAAAGGCTGCGCGAAGGGCCCCCGACCATAAATACGCCTTTGTGGCCCCAAAATTACCACACTAAAATTTCCCAAAAATAATTTTCAAAAATATTTTTTTTTTTTTGGAAATTGAAGGGCCTCCAAAACTAAGGGGCCCCCACGCACAGAGACCAACGCCGGGCGATCAAAGCTCACGGACAATGAACGACCGTCAACCGACCGCCAGGAACACAAAATACAAGGTAAGCAAGATTAATTCCCCTTCCAAAAATTATCAGCAATTGGAAATATTTTATGTCGGTTCAGCGTCGTTTGACCTGAAATCACGGCCACGTGACCCGACAGGGCGACGGCCGCAACGGTTCAAACTCGAAGGACTCCAACCAATCAAACAGGCGACAAAAAACTCGACACAAACGGTTTGTTGATATCCTTATTCTCTTTCATCTCTGTTGCTCGCAACAGCATCGAGTTAGAATGAAATAAATTCTTGAGAGATCAAAACAAAGACAAATCTACATTAGTCTATACGATCTGTGTGCTTTTGAATTGTTACAATATTACTAACATCTAGAGGGACTGATAAACTATTTTTTGGGAGATAAGATTGGTTATTTTATCGGGTGATCCATTTGATTGAGAAGTTGGTGCAAACAATCCAAACAGGAAAGAAGAGAAAATCCGAGGAAAAGTCCAATGCTGCCACCGACATCGGATACCAAGCTGGACAGGGGATAAGCGAAATATTCGTTAACGATTTGCTTCGTATTTATCTTGAAAATGATTCCAATGCTGGTGTGCTTTTGTAAATCTTTGCCTTGTTCTGTAAGCATAGGCAATGTGGTCACGGAACATGGGCGTCTGCAGTTGGTGTGATGTTGCGAAGGCAAGAGCTGCACAATTTTGTCCCTGAGTTGGTTCACTTGGAACATCGTGTTGCAAAGCGGCTTTGTCGAATTCATAAAGGGCCATCTAAGTCAGATTTTGATTTGATTCTTTAATATTCATTGATTAAGTATTAATCTAACCTGCATTTGACATCAGAAATTTGTAATTGGTCATTCAGCCATTGATTACGGCATTCGATCTCTTCATCTTGGGTACCACAAGGGTTTCGACTCGTGTTTAGATATTCAAACTGCAACAATTGCAAATATTTAATACGGAAGTTAATACGATTGTGTGTTTGTTTGTTTACTCTTGTTTCCGACAATTCCAAGATATTGTGTCTATATTCAACAAGGATTGATCTGCCCATGAACATCAATTTGGTTGAATTTGCTGTGTAAACGTCAGCCTGAAACAAACGGATTGTAATATTGTAATATTGGTCGTTTAAACTCCTCTTAGGTTGTTGATATTACAAGAAATCTTTTGTAGGTGTTCGCTTTCGATTGTATGAGCAACCAAAACATCGATTGTTTTCCATTAAAATACCATTCCAGGTCTACTAGAATCAAATATTGCTTATAATTGAAAGTCAATTTATTTTGTAGAATACTCAGCTCATAGCAGCTCTGTTTTGTGGGAATAAAAATTGAACAGTAATTACCCATCTGAAGAACTTGGCACGGACCAGCGATCGTGTTGACCGTCTTTTGCTTTAACCAGTATTCGGTTTCACATTTGGTGGAATTTACCGCATGATGACACTGAAATACAAATAGCCAGTGGAGTTTATAGGGTCAAGTTGTTATTAGATGTTCTAACTGACTATGGCTCCTTTGCTAATTTTCTTTATGGGTTTCCACAGATCCAATAATGTGATGTTGATCTTATCAAAAGGGAAATGATGATGCTTGTCTCCCGGAATGAGTACCCTGCAAGCTGGGGATCTCCTACAAAGCGAATCATAGCTTGTGGCAACGTCGTACGTCGTATCGTAGTTGTAGGAACAAAGTACAAGGCCTGGTGTTGTGTACTGGCTGAAGGTTTCGATTTTTATATTGGTGCCTACTGGCTGTGCAAAGTACTTGTCGATGCAAATTGACAGCTGCCAAACACACAGTGTAGTGCTCAGCAGCAGCGCATGAATGGTATCGCTGCTTATTTGCGTGCAACTTTCGTGGTTTGATGCGGAGTTGCTTTACGCGAGTGTGCGGATAAACAATGCGAAGTTCTCTCTTTCTTCTATGGGTATCCATTCTATCTGAATAAGACTCCAATAATAGCGTGAAAACAATATCTGCTGAGAGTATTAAAATGAAAGTTCACGCACAAATTGCAGGCTGATCTTTCTTCATCCGTCATTTGTTTGTTACTCCGGTTTCCACATGTTTCAAACGCTGCAGCTATTTTCTTTTGTTGTGTGTCGTTGCATTGGAGATATTGACAAAACAATCACTTTCTTATTTTATTCAGTTTAGTTTGTTAATGAGTTTTTAATTGCTAAAACTTATGGTATTAAGTTGACACTAATCTAATATTTGTAGAACAAAATGAGGTCCACAAAAAGTTGTCGTGATCCGATTTACCGTCAAAGGCGGATCTATATAGGGACTAATAGGGCTTAAGCCCTGGGCCTTTACTGCATTTATTATATATAAATTTGTCTGCCTCCCAATAGATTGTACATGTTTGGAGATTTATTGTGTATAGTATTTTTTTGTTACTCCGGTTTTCACATGTTTCAAACGCTCCAGCTATTTTCTTTTGTTGTGTGTCGTTGCATTGGCGATATTGACAAAGCAATCACTTTCTTTTTGTATTCAGTTCAGTTTTTTAATGAGCTTTTAGTTGCAAAAATGCCTTTCATTAAGTTGACACTAATCTAATATTTATAGAACAAAATGAGGTGCACAAAAAGTTGTCTTGATCCAACTTACCGTCAGAGGCTGATCTACATAGGGACTAACAGGGGTTAAGCCCTGGGCCTTTACTGCATTTATTATATATAAATTTGACGGACTCCCAATAAATTGTACATGTTTTGAGAATCATTGTGTACAGTATTTCTTCCTTGTTTACTAGAATATATCTTAAGTCATTTTACCAGCCTTGGACTTGTAACGGTTCTACGCAAGAGCACGATCATCACAGTCTTCACATAAGAAATACTGGTGAAAGAAATAACTATCTTTTTCTATTCAATTTGGGCTTATTAATAAGTTTTTAGTGCCAAAATAACCGGTATGAAGTCGTACGTGTGTTTGACGATTGCGCTTTTGCGGATAAATAGACACAAGCCAAGATAGGCTGGCGAATACCAAAGACAACAATATTTCGGGTTTGGAGTAACCGTGGATTTTATTCTTACTCTCTTGAGTTCACTTAAAACATATACAATTTATTGGTTGTCAGATAAAAGTTGCGAACGGTACATGCGCCCCTCACGCTCCAAGAGACCTCGGCATAGATTGCCGCTTATATCGCCATCCATGCCTTAGCTAGAATAACTCTGTTTCCACCTAACATATTCAACATTCAGGCCGCAGGTGGCTATCGACACTTGACAAGCGATCGGCATACTTAAAGTATACAATTTGATCGCGATTGTGAAAATATTTCCATTCACCTACGTGATTACATCGATAAAATTGCAGAGGACTACGGAATATCATACGAGCATTTGTGCAAAGCCCCAACCGCCATTGGCACAATGGTTAATTGCGTTAGAGAAGGCGAACATATTCTGAATGATAACGAATTTCCCTATCCTTCTTTAGTTGGGTCATTACTCTTTTTGGCCTCACGCTCGCGTTTTGACATACTCTATCCAGTAATTCTCATGTCCCAATATAACACGTGCTTTACTAGGAAGCATGTGGCCATATTTTTCAGATTCTCCAGTATGTGAAGAAACCACGGGAATATTCAATTCGCCTTTCCGCGGTTACTGGGGATGTACTGTCAGGGCACTTCGATGCTTCTTGGATCTCAGATCGAGATACAAGAAAGAGCTTGGAAGGTTATACGTTTTCAATTTTCGGGGTTCCCATTTAATGGGGTTGCTGTAAACAGCGCTATTGTGCTTTAAGCATAATGGAAGCGGAATTCTTAGCTCTTCTCGATGGCGCGAAGGAGATCGTTTGGCTTCACGGCGTGATTGATCGAATCCGCATTTTTCACCTTCTCGCACCTACGGTGTTTTGGTGGGGCTGACATGACATAGTCATGGAAGGGGGAAAACTCGTGAGTTTTCATCCCTGTCCACCATCTGGCCAATTTACTTATTCACTTTAACCCACACATTCAGGTCAAAGTGAACTTGTCTCAAACTCCATTACACACAGGGCTCTACGCAACACACAATTGCCATCTATATCTCTGCCACACACAGGACTAATGCCATGGTGCCGCACACATCAGCGTTCCCCACGCATACCACACACAGTGGGTTTGCCTTTTCAGGACTAACTCAGAGACAAGTTTTCACAATGTTCTGAGTTCTGGGTAAGCAAAGCAAGGCAAACACTTCCTATTGAGAGCTGCTGTTTTCGCCCTTGGTTCCACAATGGCCATGATTTGCTCCAATGAGCAAACATGTCCCAGGAATCTTTCTAATCAAAGCATACAGGCATACAGGTCTCTGGATGTGGATATCCAAGCCAATTTTTGCCATTAAACCATTGTCTAATGGCATGGACGGAAACGTACAACAAATTAAAAACCAACCGCCTGAACAGCATAAAGGACAAACCAGTGCATGACTCAATCACTAAATTTCGGTGCACAATGAAGCCGTGTATTCAATCTGACAACTATTTTATTCCTTAAATAATTATAATGGTGAAGATATAGTGGGACAATTATAATAATTGACTGCTCTTTTTTAATTCAATATACAATTTGTTTATTTACAAAAAAGTAAAAATATCTATTTAATATCGGCTATTTTTCATTTCAAAATTTTGTTTCTTGCTAACTACCAGCAGTAAATGGTGGTTATTTATACAGTTCATACAAAAAATGAGTATAATATGATATATAAAAAAAAATTAACATTCATTCAGAAAACATGCAGACTTCAGCACTCACACATACATTGATTATATATTCATATTCATTGCAATTGATCACCCAGAAAAAAATGCATTTAGAAATATTAGACCAAAAAATCAGCAAAACTTAAATAAAATCAACATAAACAAAGAAATTTGAACTATATGAGTTGAAACAATACATCTTTCAACTACAGAAATCATTGTACATTATTTTATTAGCAATTATTGCACTGTCCTAAGTGTCTGATATGTATGATGATGGCACACTATATGGATATGAGTTAAGTAATTTTGTATACCAACATCTTATATAATTCAGATGCATCTAAAAGACTTAAGGCAAATGACTAGTGGTACACAAATTCATGCATTTTGTCACTGCTGAACACTTCAACTGAATCAAAACTTTCATTCATCATTTTGTATGGTATTTATACTGAATACTCATCAGGGGAATTGATGACCACGCTATACGATGGAGGAGCTGAATTATCAGCAAAATCAGAATGAAACCCACTGGAAGAATCGGATGTCGCCGAATCCGTGCTCGACTTTTTCGCCAAGTCCATCCCGCCGTTTCCCATGAACAAATAGTCATTTTCTTCCGCCGGAGTCACCGGATTTGAACTATTGCCAACCAGTGTTCTCAACACCCATGGATCTTCTGCAGAATTTGGATCTGATTTCTTTGGTGAATTTAAAGTACTGGGCACTGGTTTTAATTCAAAGGCATCATCATCAAAATTGAATTTTCTAACATTATCTCTGTTCGCATTCTTGTCGTGGTCTGGCGCTAGCAAGCGCGGACTTCGCATGTTCAAGTACTCGCTGCCAGTACTGTCCAGCCTTCCAACCGAATTAACATTGACGTAAACAGGATCATTCACATTCATATAATTTGGTGTGTCTGAGTCTTCCATTGTGAGGTAATCATTGTTGTTGCTGGACTCACTCATTACCATGTAAGTGTTGTTCAAATCCATATAGTACTGGAAAAAAAAGTTTGAAATTAGAACACCGGAGTGTATAATTGGTAGTTTTTACGTACTTTCCGTATACTGCTTTCCAGCTGATCCCCTAAGCGGTCCACAAGATCTGTAAATGTCGGTCTGTCTTTGGGATCTGGTTGCCAGCAATCTTGCATTATCTCATAACTGGAAGTAAATTTAATTTAAGACATCGGTCCATACTACGCGCCACTTGAGTTTCTTACATATCGGCACTGGCGTATTCCGGATAATCCATTCTGTATCCGCTTTTTAATTTTTTGTAGAATTCTTCATCTATTTCTATACCAGGGTAGGGATTGCCACCTAAAGAAAAGAACTCCCAAAGAACAATTCCAAAAGACCACCTAGAAAAAGAGAAGCAGCTTTAGAGAAATCCGATGACCCATCGAAAGAATTATCCGCTTACACATCGCTGCTTGCAGAAAAGACTTTATCTCTGATTGATTCTAAAGCCATCCATTTGATTGGAAGAGGGCCCTAGATATTTAATATATTTAATAAATGGGGATTTGTTAGTACACTTTTAAATTGTGGTAACTTACGCCTCCTTTTTTCTTGTAGTTGGAATACTTGTACAGGTCTTTGGCCAAACCAAAATCACATATCTTCACCACATTGTTATCTGCAAGAAGTATATTCCTTGCTGCTAAATCTCTATGTACAAACTGAAATTTTGAAAAAAAAAAATATTACTTTTTCAAAAATTATTTTGTTTAGACTAATTTCCAAACCTTTTTTGAAGCCAGATATTCCATTCCTCTGGCAACTTGAAAAGCAAAACACAGCAGATCACAAGTACTGAGAGGTCTTCCTTTGGTGTCGCTTTTCAAACACGTTAAATAGTCAGATTCACCAGATGCAGCTGTGTTTCCGGAACACATGGGACTCGGACTTGCGCTCAACAGACTGGTGTCAGTGAGGGCGGTGACGTCACAGTCCGAGGTAAAATTAAAGTTATTGTAGTGACTGTGGGAAAATTTTAAATCTGCATAATGTAGTGGTCTAGAATTGCTAAACAAATAAGGAAAGCGCTGTGTGAATTAAATATGTGCATGCAACAAGCAATAAATGAATGAATTAGTGACAAAATGTATTCATTCTCTTAATAAATTAATAGCAAACATTAATTTTGAATAAAAATCAAATCAATGCATTGCAACAAACAGATAGTTATTTGAGATCAAAATTTAGTTTGGTTAATAAGAGTAGTTTGATCTTAATTGTTTACCCGTAACTGGCTGAAGTTGCTTTGTCAGGGTCTATACTTTGGTCCGGCTCGTAAAAATTACTGAATCGTGGACTCAGTTTTCCTGTGTCGGGGTCAATCAGGTTTAGGAAATTTTCTCGATGAGTTAAAAGGAAATGCCGCAAGTTTCCGAACCGACAATATTCAACGATAACTAAAAGTTCTCCTAAATAAATAAATAAATAAATAATTAAATAAATAAATAAATAAATAAATAATAATCATCGAAATAATTAAATAATAATTAAAAACAATAATAAATAATTAAATAATAATTAAAAACAATAATAAATAATTAAATAATAATTAAAAACAATAATAAATAATTAAAAACAATAATAAATAATTAAAAACAATAATAAATAATAATAAAACAATAATAAGTAATAATTAAAAACAGTAATAAATAATAATTAAAAAATAATAAATAACAATTAAAAATAGTAATAAATTACTATTTTTTTAATAAAAAATAATAACTAAAAAACAATAGAAAACAATAACTAAAATAACTGAATTTTGATTTTCTCCATTCCTCATTTTTTTTTTTACCATTTTTAATATTCTTCGTTACCGCTCCTAACAAATTGACAACATTCAAATGCCTTCCTAAATGAATCATCACCTTGAGTTCCTGCATCAATGCTTTTTTCTGATTTAAATCAGCTCTTTCTGTTAAAACAATAACAAAATCAGTATAGTAAATACAATGTGCACACAAAAAAAAAAAAAAAAAAAAACAATTACGCTTTAGCATTTTCACAGCTACAGTGGTAGAAACTTCCCCATCTTGCAATCCAATAGCTTCAGCCTTCAAAACACGTCCAAAAGCCCCTTGACCCACAGTTTTACCAAGTTTAAGTCTTTCTTTCGGAAACTCCCACCGCTTGTCATACGGAAGCAACTCCACTTGATCATCAAATGGCAAATCAGGATTATAACTATTAATATCTCCCTGTTCAAACAGCAATTGACTGATCATTTCCAATTCACGCCTTTCTTGCTGTTAATCCAAAAAACAAAACATCAAAATTCCATCATCCCATTGTCCAGTACAATACTTACTCTTTCACCAATCAGCTTTTTAATCAAAATTCCTGCTAAAAACACAATAGTCGTGCTAATCACCACTATTCCAATAATTATGCCAGTGCTCCACGAATTAATATCCTTTTGAGACGACAGCAAGGCAGCACCACCCAGTACTTCAATGGTAACATTCGTTGTAATCATACCACCAGTATTGAACGCCCTACAGGTGTACACGCCCTCGTCTTCATCCCGAACACGTTTAATATTCTTAAAATAAAAAAAAAAATACAAATATTAATTCTCAATAACATAAAATTTAATTTTATTTACCAATTGGGTGCCATCTTTAGACAGGTCTAAATACGTCATCGATGTGTGGTTGAGTCGCAAACCGTTTTTCCACCAATTAACCGACGGAGTTGGGATACCGGAAGTAACACACGTCAATTGCAGCGACGTGTCCAAAACAACGGAAACAACCGATCCGTTCATATTGGTCTCATCAGTAAAAGTTGGTTTAACAATTTCTAAAAATTAAAATATTAAAAAATTGAAAAAATTAAAAAAAAATTAAAAAATAAAAAAATTAAAAAATAAAAAAATTAAAAAATCAAAAAATTAAAAAAATTAAAAAATCAAAAAATTAAAAATTCGAAAAATCTCGACCTTTAACTAGAAGGAAGATCGATTTTTCATCTTTCTTGTCACTATCCCTCCTGTAGGCGATGCACTTATAAGTTCCGCTCTGGTTTCGCCATATCGGCTGGAAGCGAAGTGTCACCACTTGCGAGTAATGCGTGTCGTCTCTGAGCACGAAAATCGTCGACTGATTCTGCGTCACAGGATTATCCCCGTAGCTCTCTTTATCCGGTTTCCAATACCACTCGACTTTGGAATAATTATACGCATTAGCGCCGCATTTCAAACTATACGAGTTCCTGTCGACAACTTCCTTGCTGCTGGCTTTAATATCGAAACCATTGGCGAAATCCGACACGATGAACGGCATGGTCGCGTATCCCTGCTGCCCGAGACTATTTATCCCTTTACAGCGATA
>JAQIXU010002760.1:0-10940 GCA_034701245.1 Strigamia transsilvanica
TAGATGTGTTCGCACTACATTTTTAAGCCTAGACTAACCAGTTAAGCTAGCTTAACTGTCTAGTGCGAACGGGGTATAAGCCTGCATTCCAATCTACGAGTGTAGCATTGGCCAAATACATGACATTGTCACTGTAATGTCACTGTAAGACTGCATTCCAATCTATGAGTGTAGCTTTTGACAAACACAAGTACATGATATTGCAGTGTAAGCTGTGTGCTTCGGACAGGTTTGCTAGGATCCAGGCTCCAACCAATACTCAGCAGCGATTGGTGCAGGTCGCAAAGGCATATGGGACAGATATTGTGTTCTACCAAAGTGTTGATACAATTTGGATGGAATATATGGTTACGAGTGAGTTTCTTGACCATCTGGCTGCGCTTCTGCTCGTCCAAGCCAATAGCACAGATCCGCACGCGTATTCGAGATCTCCAATATAAAAAGCGAGCAAAGCTACTTCATCTTCATTCAACTTCTGATCCCTTTTCCGTGATTTTTTTTACCTGTGTCAAATTTTTGTGCAAATCCTTCACCAGTAATGATAAAATAAAAAAATTCTAGCATGTTTTAAACAGAATTTCTGGTGCAAAAAATGAATTTTCGGTGCAAATAATTCATTTTTGTTGATAAAAAATTGGACGTTTTTGAGTTTTGTATATGAAAATCCATTTTTTTTACACTAAACTTCAGTAAACAATTAATCAAAACTTCATCGCTTTCAAATTTTAATTCATTATTCGTCAATATCAAAATTCAAAATTTTCCGGCAATGACTGCAGCGCTGCTCTGGTGGGAACAACTGTTACTTCAATTCCAACCAATGGTGATGCTTTTTCGTCGGCATAGCAACAATCGCGTGTTGTTCGTTCCATTTCGCATGGTGTTTTCGTCCCGTGGTTTCCGCTCGTATCCGTGTACGTTTGGTTCGATATTTTTAAGGTTTTCATCCTATATTCGATCGTATTTACGAAGAATTTTAGTGATGAACAACCAAGGAACTCGATTAGGATTGGATTATGAGTCGATGGTTTGTTTTAGTTGATATTTCTTGTCTCTGAAAATGTTGAGGAATTGCATCGGTTGTAATGGCGGTCGAGCGATCGATTGCTCGCTTTTCGTCTTCAATTCGGTTTGCATTCATCTGAAAATTCTTGAAGCAACCGATGTTTTAGTTAAGAAATCCAGCATTCTGGCGTCTTCTAGAGCCCTTTCGACACATTTTTCTTCCTTTTGTGCTAGATTTTAGTGGTTTTTCTTCTTTACGTCGCTGTCGCTGATGGTATGGCGAGTTTATTTTATTATTTTATTTTATTTCATTTCGATGGAAGCTTCAAATCCAACTCTCTACCTCCTCGTGGTAGCTCCTGGACCTGGACTAAATGAGAGCTCTGGTTGTCCACCCAAAATGGATGAATAGTTATTTTAAAATGTACTTAGTCCATGTTAGTTTGCCAAGTTGTTTTGGCAAATACTTTGGTATTGTAAGTCGGCATTGCAGTCTGAGATTAGCTTTGATCCAAAATGTGTGATTTCATGTTTGTTTGTTTTACTATCTCTTTGCTGCTCCTGGGTTGTGCAGTAGTTTTCTGTTCACTGCTCATATAATGAATGGCTTCCTAGATCCAAGAAGAAACCGGTGATTCTTCTTCCTCTTTTTATACTTCGCCCATGTCCTGAGTTCCCCTACCCCCTTTTGCCGAACTTTTCAAATTAGGATGAATATTCGATTCGATGTGGGCATGAGTCTGACCCGTGTAAATTGTTTGTCAAAACAATTTGAGTCTTCTCTGAACTGCTTAGATTTGTGGATGATTCGTTTCACTTCAATAGTTATGCATGGTGGAGAACTGTTGCAGTTTTTGCCTAAAAATTCATTTTTTGTGTCCAGAAATTGCATTTTTGTGTCTGTAAATGGCATTTCTGCAATTTTGTCACAAGTGCCAAATCTGGCTCTGGTTGGAACGGTTGTGTCAACTTGTCACTGATTTCTCTGTACTGTTTGTTTCTTCAGGCCTCTGCTACGTTCGTTCATCAAAAAACTTCTTATTGACATTTTTCTTTCCAATCTGCCTATGACATATGAGATTTTAAAATCCAACTCTCTGGTCCCTGGTTTACTGGTCGATTGATTCAATGGACTTGAGCATTTATTTTGTTTTGCAGTTTTCCTTTTATTTCTTCCATGTTAATTAAGCGAATACTTGGGTATTTTGTTTTTTGTTTTTGTTTTTATCTCAATGTGGGGGTGTCAAATCCAACTCTCTACTTCCTCGTGGTCACCCCTGGGTCATGCTAAAAGAGAGCTCTGGTGATAATAATGTTTTTTCGCCCAAAAATGCAATTTTCTGCACAAAACCCCGCCCGAGGCTTGGCAACAGTACACTATAGCAGTGGTTCTCAAACTTTTTTCGCTGCGGCACCCTTGTCGGGCTAAAAAAATTTCGTGGCACCCTTGTCGGGCTAAAAAAGAAGAAAAAGCAGTGCAAATTTCATGCTCGGTTGTCTTTCAGGCGATGAATGAAACTGTTTGGAGGATTTTTCATTATTTCATTTACATTTATGGAAAGTTTAGTTAATTTTACCTTCAATTCACTTGACCCTGAAAGTTTGCTCCTGTATCTGCTTTTCTTGATTATCGCCGTTGCAACCCTGGCATAAGCTCGCGGCACCCCAGGGTGCCCCGGCACCCAGTTTGAGAATCTAGGCACTATAGTACACTCATATGGCGAAACGCCGTATAAAAGAGCGGCTGTATAACGAGGGTTGAGTGTATTACAGTTTGTTCACTAAAGAAATTGTTACATTTGAACTGAACCAAGATTGCAGGAATAAGTATTCTCTCTCCCAGCAACTGGTGATCGCCTCCATACTCCATTGCTAAAACTGAATTGAAAGCAAGTTTCAACCAAAACTACCCAACAAAAAAACAGTAATAATATCACTCACCCAGGTGTCCCTTTTTCACTGGTGTTCCAGTTTTATTATGTTATTTTCATTTAATTTTGCACCAATATGCCGGTTAGGCTTAGGATAGGATGGGATATGAAAGCACACTAAAGCAACTGAGTACTGAGCCCTAGCGAACCTGCTATCAGCTATAATATCACATTAAACACAGTTTTCTGCCTAATTTAGTTCTTTCTTTGATAATTTAGATGTGACTGTTGCGTCCAGTAACCCCTGCCCACAAGTTGACCATCCAAACACTCTGTTTTAAATATGTGCGCACACTATGTGATTTAGCCCATTTTCAAATCACCATAGGCACATTTAAGACCAAAAATGGCCATTTTTGGTCTTTTCTTCATTGTTTTTCAGATAACAATGAAAAAAATTTTTGTGGCTCCTTTCAAGACGGATTTCTATGCACCCAACCCTCCTGGCTATGCCATTGCAACACACTAAAGCAAATAAAACCTATTTAATAACATATGAAACACTTCATTAAAAGAAATCTAGAAATTCTCATTTCCTGATCAGCGTCCGAAAACACGTCCACAATAGACTGCACTAAGTCCGTTGGCTGTGAGTTATTATTCGCCAGACCAACGATCCCCGTCGCGTTCGTTTCTTCTAACTCTGCGATCACGATCCGTCGGCGTTCCGGATTTGAGTGGTTACCCTCCAGATACGCTAGTATTTCTTCCTAGTTGTGTTAGGAATGAATGTAGGTATGACCGCCACATTGACTAGCAGTTGTTGGAATATGTTCGGCAACGGCAATGGCACTTTGTCCCCGGTTTTGGATCCAATTGTCCAATTGTCGAGGTTTTAATGTCATTTCTAATGTTTTTACACAGCGAGTCCACTGATTCTGTTTGTTACTTCTGAGCAACGGCGACCGATGGGAGGCCGAGATTGCTGCTAACGGCCTTAGGGAAGTATGGCACTTTTCGATTTACGGCCCAATATACTCATATGATATACAATATACAATATACTAATATTTCCCATATACTCATATATTTCCTCTTCCGCATCAAAAATACCCAATTCTATTGAAGTGCGAAACACGGAACAAACCTAAAAAATGTGGGAAAAAATTAATTAAATAAATTGTAGGTTGCACTAATAAATACCATCTCAATCAGTAAATCTGTGAAGTGTGGTTTTCCAAAATAAATAAATCTAAGCATAATCTCCATAATTTGCCAGCTGATTCCTCCTGGCATGGTTACTTTACTTAATGGCTCTTGTTTCCCCTTCTCTTCCTCGGGAATAAAATTAACCGGTGCACGAAAAGTTCGTGCCCGTCACAGATGACCGACCGACCATTTTATGGTATTCGAAATGTACTTTCTGCTGCTTACCTTGTATGTTTCACCTTGTATCTTGCACAGTAGTAATTGCACATAAAGGTGCGCACTACTTGCTCTGCTCTAATCTCAGCTTCAAAACAAAACAATTTCTTAACATTAAACTAACTTGTAAGTAACAGCAACAATATAACTAATAATACAAAATGAATCTGAATTACAAAGCTATTTCTAAACGTTACAGCAGGGACCAATTGATGTAATGCCAATTCACAAGTAATAAATCCTAGGTTTATTGTATCTCTGTGGGTGCTTTAAAATGTGCCACGAGGTATTGTGTTTTTGGCGGTATTTGGTCATGTTGCTCCCCCCCCCCCCCCAACAGCTTCAAAACAATTAAAAAAACATATATAAATAAAAATATTAAAACGAAATAAGCTTTTTATGAAAAATAATTTCAGGGGAAAAGCATTTCAATGCCATTTGTGTTCTCATTCTTGCATTGGAAATGGAAACTTGAAAACACATTTATTAATTCATTCTGCAGAAACACGATTAAAATGTCTACTTGTAAATTGCGAGCTTATTTGAGCAAGCATTTAAAATCAGTGCACCTGTAATAAGATACCTGAGATGTTAACTTGTAGCACCTTTCAAATAACAATTACAATTTGTACCGACTGAATTTTATTGGTTTAGTTTCTTCATTAAATATAAACGAATTAATTTTTATCTGAAATTGTCTAAGTAATAAAAATTAAGCGGTAAATCATGTGCGTCGAAAAATAACTCCTCTACTCCTAAAACATCAAATTCTTGGGCAGCTTCAAAAACGGATGTTATCTAAAAAAAATATTGTAAAAAGTGTTTTACATCTTGGAGCTCTGATGTAAAGAAACAAAACCATTGGATTTAGGTTGCTGCATCACAGCAGACGGAAAGAAGAAACACACGACTTGCTAGGTTTATATCATGACATTCAGTATTTATTCATTGCGGCGGTTGCTAGGCAACCACCGACAATACATAGTTAGCGCGCGCCTTTGTCGCAACACGCTATTTATTATGCAAATGAAAGTTACTATTAATTTCGATATTCAAAGATAACTGTGAACACAACAACACTTCCCCCTCTCTCTTTTGGGAAGGATGCGCGTCCACATACATAACTCAAAATCAACAACTTGAAACTCTGATTCCTACAGCTAACATCAGGGGGGTCCGACGCACTCACAGAAGAACTAACCGCAGGGGGCAAAACGACACGCGAAACTAAACCGCGTCCAATCTGCCGCGGTCTTGCCGAGGAAAGAGCCAAGGCTGCCCAAGGTCAACTTCGGGGCGGCCATCTTGGCGTTCGAATCCCTTACGATACGAAAAAGAAAACGAAAGTGTCGAAAATTCCCTCCTAATGGAGAGAACACGACAAACAAACGAAACTGTCGCAACTTCTCAAAAAAAGAGATGCTAGCTCGACAAAGTATTTGTTTCGCGACGAAATTATACGCGTAAAACGATTCTAAACGACTAATCTGCTAACCAGTGAGGCCTAGTACAAACTATTGTACCACTGCTACACAATAGCCAGTCGAGTTGAATCTTCTCGTACTTCTTCGCAAAAGAAACCGCAACAGCAGTTGGATCTCATCGCTTCCTGCAATGGATGAAACATGTCCTTCAGACTTGGAGTGAAGTCGGACCAGTTCGCTTCACGCGAACGATGATGATGTACAGATGGAACATGAAACTTCCATACTTCAGCAATCCATGTTTATCTTTATTGGCGTTTTCTTATAGACGCGAAAACTCCACTTAAATTTAGAATTGCATTCTTCCAAACTTGCCTTGCGACTCTAAAGTCTTTCTTCGCCGTTCCACTTGTCGGTTGACGTCGATCGACATTTTCGAATCGCGAGGCTTAGAACAGCCATGACTCGTATTTCTTTAATTTTCTATTTTTCTTGCAGATTCGGTTCTAAAGTTCACTGGACGACTGCGCCAATTTTACATCTTGGAGCTCTGATGTAAAGAAACAAAACGATTGGATTTAGGCCGCTGCATCACACCAGACGGAAAGAAGAAACACACGACTTGCTAGGTTTATATCATGACATTCAGTCAAGGTTACTTAATACTTATTCATCGCGGCGGTTGCTAGGCAACCACCGACAATACATAGTTAGCGCGCGCCTTTGTCGCAACACGCTATTTATTATGCAAATGAAAGTTACTATTAATGTGGGCATTTGTGATATAGTGTCCGTTTTATGTTTAAAGTTACAAAGTTTATTTAACTGTTTAAAGTTAAAAAGTTTATTTAATTGTTTAAAGTTACAAAGTTTATTTAACTGTTTAAAGTTACAAAGTTTATTTAACTGTGTAAAGTTACAAAGTTTATTTAACTGTGTAAAGTTACAAAGTTTATTTAACTGTTTAAAGTTACAAAAACGTTATTACACTACTGAATAAAACTCACCTAAATGACACAAAACTGAATGAAATCAGTCTGTCACAAAATCTTGAAAACCTCTACGCTTTGTTATACGTCATCATCGACTTGTAACTATCTCCAGCTCCGTAAACTCCTCCTGGTTACTAGGAACGTCCTGTCTTTTCAAAATGTCATGAAATGGTTTCGCTATCATTGCATAACGTTTAAAATGTTTGCAAAATGCATTAGCAAATCCCAGAAATGAACGAACTTCGAGTGTAACATAGCGATGAACCGCTACTGTTATCGTGCAAAAAGTGGCACCTAGGAGTTGGTCAGGGCTGTATTTAGCCGCAACGACCAGACTGGAACTTGATGTGTTATCATCGAGTACAATTCAATATAAAATGTGCAATTTTTAATTATCTATTTATGTGCCTTAAATCATGGGTCAATGTGGCTACAGGGTGAGCCCGCGGTGGCAAGGCGAGATGAGGCCACATTCACTTCTAGATGTCACTGTAACAATATTAATTGTTTAATTAATAATAACTAGAAAAGTTGCTAGATTACAATAATTTTTGTCCAGCACACCACTCACACAGCATGCTGGCTACTCTGGCGGATTTGTCTCTTGATTCGGATTCACCACCAAACATTGTCTTCAGTACCATTACCTGCGCGAGCACAAATACACAAACAAAAGCATGTTGGACTTACGTAAAGTTATGTGGAGTAACTGATGAATAAATTGTGAACTTAAAGTGCCTAAGAATTGTTTTATTCGAATTACCAATGTAAAGTGTAAGTATTGAAAGATTTATGACTTCAATTTGACTTGCAAGGTACTGTCATCAACATCATGTTTTATAAGTGCTCCTAATGATAGTATTTGCAATTGTTGCTTTTGGGACACCACTTATACAAATTATATGCACCTGAACTGTGTGCAAGTGGTGCCTAGATATGTGTTAACTGTCTTGTCATTTTGTCTCATAATGTTCTATTTTTAGAGTGTGATGCCATGTATTCAAATTGTACTATTTTATTCTATTAAATATTCTCTTCAGTTCTGGATTCCAAGGTGTCAACTTGCGTCTTGTGTGCGCTCCAGTTTGCCCATTCATTGGGAAAATGCATGTTGTTTCCAAGCATCATTTAGAGCACATATTGTGCTTGTGTAATCTAGGTGTTCTTTCAAATCACCTTGAAGTATTTCAAAACCAGGCCTAGGATTTTACGTCCTCAACATTATAGTGTGCCAAGGTCATTAGCCAAGGACAATTAATAAATTGTGAAGATATTTTCTAGGTTGTTTCTCCAGTATTTATTCGCACATTTGCGCACCCATTCAACGTTTATTGTGTGGCATTCCATGGACTTCTTAGCCTAAATAAGTCAGTTTTTGCAGTTACTTTTCCATACTTATTTTGCCATTCTTTGACAATATGTCTTCCACGCCAAATGAAGTATGTCATGGCTGTTTGAAGTTATTAGTTATTCCACTTCGTAACTGAGTCCCTGACGTTACGGTACGACGCCTATACCATAACCCTTCAAAATGTACCTGGAATCCAGAGCGTCTGGCCGTTCACCGACGAAGACCATTCCTTGAACATGGCTGACGAAGAACCGCACTAGTTCTAAATCTCCAACTAAAACACCTGATGTGAAATTGCCGAATAGTGCCGAATAGTGAAACTGATTTGCCTTCTCGCATTGATTCCCACAGTTAAGTCAAATTACCTAATTTCATACATGTCATTTTTTTCAAGTTTTAGTAGCCGTTTAATGTCAATACAACTTTCTTCATTCAATTCCCATCCATTTGTTTGTACAATAAAGTATAACTACACCGTACATTTAATGTTTTCATAAGCATGTGTGCAATCCACCTAAGAAACACTGATAACACATTTTGTAAGATTTCTCTTTTCTAGAAAACTGATCATGTAAACACACCAGTTGAAAACTTAAATGAAGAACTTTTGAAGATGCAAAACACGAAAAGAGCAGCGATATATTTAGCAGCAAAAATCTTTGATCCTTTGGCTTTTCTTTTAACCCATTCTCTGTAAACGCTAGTGTCTTTTCTCAAGGACTTTGGAAAAAGAAATTAGAGTGCGACGAACCAATGCCAAGAGATTTATGACCAATTTCTAAAATCAGGGCCAATTCAAATCCACGAGAGATTTCAAACAGCGGATCAAGAGTTTTACACTTCGTTTGTTTTGAGATGCTGATGCTAGTCCCTAGAGTTATAAGAGAAAATATTGTTAATATTTCTTTCTTTTCTAGTTTCCAGATTAAATCAGAAACGGAGACAATATTGAGTTGCCCCACCATGACTATCTGCACTTACATGTTTCTTACATGTTTCCTTGGTTTTTTGCGGCACCTGGAGTTGTGTATGATCTAGGTGCAGAAATGTATTTGGGATATCTAGGAATTGACCGTAGATTTCGTGCAGTCGAAAATATTTGGCAGCAATTGCGAGTGTGATAGCCGATGAGTAAATGTAAACATGAGGCCGCCATTTTTCTGTATCAACTTATCACGTGTCGTGATGTGAGCATTGATAGTGTAGTTTTAAGGGACCATAGAATAATCATAGCGTTGGCATGGTGGAGTCCTAGCTAATAAAACAATAATTACGCAATAAATGATCACAAATTGTACAGGATAATTAGTTTTAACTATTTACTGGACGAAAAAGGCAATTTCATGTACAAAAAAGCATTTTGTTTTTAGAAAAATCGCAATTTCAAATGAAAATATATTATTTTGACCTTACAAGTTATCTGCTTAGGGACAATTTTCAGGGCCACATAAGTTGTGGCCCTGAAAATTGTTTAGTTTTTATTAGTCAGCTACTAAATTAATAGAGTGCGCATGCAACGACAAAAATTGGTCAAAAGTGAAATAATGCACATCAATCAGTTTGTTTTTGCACTAAAATTAATTTATTTCACATAAAAATCCATTTCTTAACATTTAGATTTTACTTTTTCAAATTAAAACTCATTCGTACAACAAAAGCTATATTTTTAAACAATTACCGTTTCGCGAACGTGTTAGCAACGTCCAGCATACGTTTCAGCTAATCACGCACATACAGAGAAGTTTTCCCACATTATTTTCAATCACCCTCAACATGCCGTACAGGAAATCAGCACCCACTCTCCAAGAACTGTGCTTAAACACTGTAACTGCCAGTTTTTACGCCATCGAAGAACACCAACTGACCAACCAACCTTCCGTATTCATAGAAAACATCAACAAACGACTGTCCGGCCAATTCTACACCAACGGACGACGTTTGCCTGCGAATCTCTTCATTCGTCCCAATACCCGATCACTGTATAACCTCCGCGCATTCGATCTGCGCATTACAACTCTGGTAGACAAAATAGACCAAGTGTGCAAAAGCCTTGTCTATCTAGATTTAGGTTGTATAAACCAAGAAGGATCCGATGAAAAAATTCCGGCCGAAACTCTGTGCAAACTGGTGCAAAACATACCTCAAATTCGACGTTTGCATCTTTATGGTGTAGCCGAATGTACCGATCAAGTGCTGGCCGCAATCGGTGCAATTTGTCGACAATTGCGACACCTCGACGTTTCCTTCTGCAGTTTCGTCACTGACAGAGGCCTCCGTAGTTTGGGCGGGATGCAACTGGAGTTTTTGAACGTGATCGGTACCAACACTACGGCCGAAGGGTGTTTGGCAATCCTAAACCAGCTGCCCGTTTTAAAAACATTTAAAACTAACATGAGGTTCGGGTTGTTTCGTTTGCTCAAACTACAATTCAGTTTAAAACCATTGCGCACTTACAGTTTGGAACATACGGATGTGTACCGAGCTGAAGACGTCTCCATTGTGATCGACACTTTTCCGAATTTACGCGCAATGAACATTTATCGAGACCACACTCCTGCCAACTTTGATTGGAATGTTATGTCGGCTCACCAGGACAAATTACGAGCAGTGACCACTTTAAGACTAGAGAGAATGAGGGCGGTCAATGTTAAAGTTATTGATCGCTCTTGTCCAATGTTGGAGAGATTAGATTTGTTTGATTGTACTGTTTTGAATGCCACAGATGCGGTCATCGGTCAGCATATTCCATTTAAGAACCTTTGTCATTTCTATACTTGGACGCTAACACTGGTTATTCCGGATAGGGAATTGGCACCGGACACCGTGTTGGTGCAGTTCCGGAATTTGGAGGTTTTGTATATTATGAGTCCGA
>JAQIXU010002761.1:0-10935 GCA_034701245.1 Strigamia transsilvanica
GCAATTACGAATTGCGCGAGCATTGTTCACGCAACACACCACTGTGAGTGCGCGCGATGGTTTAACGCCGGCACATCGGTTTTTGCAAAGGCCTTTAAGAACCCACCTCATGATAAATCCCATGGCCAGTTACCCGTCAGCAGCTTTGGATGGGGGGGGGAAGGGAGCCCTCCAGCGGTCAGTAGGAGCTTTGAGGTTGGGGATCTTGTAAGATATAAAGTTTTTCCAGCTGTCAGCCGAATTTGGAGACCAGCGACGGTCATCGAGCAAAAGGGTCTGGTCTTGTACGAATTAGCTGATGCGGAGACTGGTGGGCGCGTTACGCGACATGTCAATCATATTCGCAAGCGAACGTTACCTTATGTTGCGCGCGACGTTCAAATATCTTTTCCGTCAGCTGCTCCTCCGCAACGTACAGAGGAGCAAGCGCACAAGCAAGCGGTCAGTCAGGACCCCGAGTTCGAGGAGTGGATGTTTATGCTGGTCCCTGGGGAACCTTTGGGCGAAGTGCAGATAGCTGCCCCTGTTCCACCGGTCAGAGAAATATATTGCAATTATATTACAATGTTTTATAATGTATTTAAAAATGTATTAAGTTGCACAATATACTTGAGATTAGGTTTTGACCGATAGCAGCCGATACCAATATCGATATTTTGGTAAAAGGAATGTTGCGTATGTATCCATTATTGGTGTGAACATGGATCTAAATCCGTGTGCTCAACAACTCCATTCCCACAAATAGATTCGCGAATTGGATTGGGATTGGCAACAGACTGTGCAAGCACAAGTTTGTAGTGTCTCGTTGAATGCATTGCAAGAATAATAAAAAAATGCCTGCAAAGAAAACAGCAAGAAAACATGTAATTGTTTGGTCTGATTAATTAATTCATTTAATAAATTCAATAATGCTAGCGAGATTTGATGTTTATTAACCATCTTGGCAACCATTGTAGTGAGGTATTTCTAAAATCCATTTATTTACTGAAATATACTGTGAACCAAGTGGCTTGACCGTTCGCCCAGGTCATCCGGCCGTTCGGCCAAGTAGTTCGCAATTTACATTTCGCAATTTCAATTTTATTTTTTCGGAAATTACAAAAGTTTAATTTCTATATTTTTCTCGATTTCAATTTTGCGGTTTCTTTTGAAATTAAATTACAGTGAAAACCGTATTCGCGATAGACTGGTTTCGCGTCTCCATACCTCGCGGTATTAGGATTCGTGATATTCGATATCGCAATATAAACATTCGCGAGTTTATACTTGTAAATCGCGATTGCTTTTTTTGCTATAGTACATGTGTCCCGGATTAACAACCCCGAGCTGACTGAGGCGACGAAATGACTCGAGTCTCTTTGAAATACATTTCAAATGCATTTTGAAAGACATTTCTGAATACATTTTGTTATCCCAATTTACATACATATACAATGTACCAGTACACTCAACCCTTGCTTTATGGACTAGATAGGTTCCGGAAAAGTTGGCGGTAAAGCGAAATGCTGTATAACGAATCAGGGGCAATTCCCCGATTTTTGGCCGTATATTGAAAATATTAGGCCGTAAATAAAAATTTAGCCATAATGGCACAAGGTCGTTATGACGAAAAGCCGTATAAAGAGTGGCTGTATAGCGAGGGTTGAGTGTATTGCAAAATGGTATTTTTAAGGGTATTTTAAAATACATTTTTCGACCATATTGGCTTACTAAAATGCTATAAGGAGGGTTTATTCTAGTCTCGACAAAATGCCCTTACTTTTATAAAACATTTTGCAACGACCTTGCCATTGTTCCAATAGTCCTTATAACTCCATGCACATAACACCCCATTTCTTTTAAGGGTCAGTGCAGGTCTATCAGGACTATTTTCAACCGCTGTTCGCATTGAAATTACTGATTCGGGTTTGTACAGTATATAGGATCCAAATTTCGAGGCAGGCTCTATTTCATCAGTTGGTATAGTATAGTCTGGACCTAAAATAACAAATAATTTAATTGCTTCATAAAAATAATTGTGTACTATTTCTATTAAATGTGCTGGCTGGAATTTCGTCAAATTTCATTTATCTTCATTTGTTTATTGCTGAATTCAATGTTATTTACATACGTAATTAAATGATTATTTGTTGTTTCTTTTTAAAACATAAAATATTTTAGAAAATGTATAAAATTATAAAATTCATCGAATAGCAACTACAGTGGAACCTCGCATAACGAGCACCTCGCACAACAAGTAATTCGCATAACAAGCGAAAAAAATTTTTAAAAAATGACTCGCTTAACGAGCTATGTTTCGCATAGCCAGTGACGTTCTCCCCCTTTTCGGGAAATCCCCCTAATAGGGAGAGTCCCCCTGTTTCGCTTAACGAGTGTTTCCCATTAAGAGCGACACTCTGGAACGAATTATGCTCGTTATGCGAGGTTCCACTGTAATATATTAAATCTCTGCTTTTGGCTTCAACTGAAATTCAAGGGCAATTACCAAGGTAGTGTGTCTCTCTTAAGTAGTAAGCTTGTATTCAATTCGTTGGATTTCAGTTTGGACTCGGGTCGGTTTTGATAGTTCTGGGCTAATTTCGGTTTTGGTTTTGGAAAACCAACCCGAATACAATCACTAGGCGCACTCATAAAGTTATTTAACTTGTTTAAATTTTTTAAACCCGTCTAAATTTTACACGTTACATTTGTCAACTAAGACTCGTTTAAAAAATTTAAATCATTTTAGATAATTTTTTAAAATGCTACTAGTGTAATATGTTAAAATTGAAATTAAACAAGGTAAATGAATGTCATTACCTAACTGATGCTTAGAAGTAAAACGGTCTATAAATGGCTCTGCAATTACTTCTTCAACAAACGGTTTGCTGGCCATTGTTAGTTTTGTGAGAAAATGAAGTTCTTATCTATATCTATATTTCTCAAAGTTGTTATTGGCTGTGTGGAAATTTATTACTTCATGTGTGGGAGTTTACCCAAAGCATCTTCTATTCTTTATTTTAATGTGAAAGTATTTTACTAATCACATTTTCGGATCCTTAAATTTGAAAGCATTAAACTCTTGTATGATGAAATTATACCAGCTGTTTGTATTTAGCAATTCGTTATCACTTGCGATTTTCGTTATTGTTTGTTATTGTTGTGCGGTTCTGGATATCAGTACATCACAGAATTTGCCAGCAGGTACCAATTTCCCTATACTTAAGCCTAGTTTTATGTTATAAATGGTGTAATGAAATACAGAAAATGGGTTTTTGGGTGAATTAGATGTCTTTAATCAGTTATATTTCGTTTTAAAATGTGAACTTGTTTCTTTGTTTCTTCGAATGACTGTTTTCTATTTGTTCCCAGTCTTTCTCCTTGTAGGCTAATACTATAACCATGTTCACACAAATGGATATAGATTTGCTGGATCTAGATCCAACTGAATGGAGTTCAAATATTTACTTGGATTCTGTTGTGTGCACACTAAGATTTATTCAATCAGACAATAGTGGATTGTAATAACAACTTATCATTTTTATTTTTTAAGTTTGCGCAACACATGAATTAACAAATATTAATACATCATTTGTTTATTTTTAAAATAAATGCATGTGCAAATAAAATCTATTGAACAATCTGTAGACAATGGAGATTTCACTAATATCGTCATTATAGAACGACCCCAGTGGTTAATTAGGAAACATACATTGATTCTATAATGCGTGAATATTTACAAATCACAAATGGACGCTTCAGTTTCGTAGTTGGACCTAAAGGAAGATTAATTCAATTCCAGGTCTTGAATTTAATAAACATAGAATAACTTATCATACCTAGTGTGCCATTGTAAATGGAAAAATCTTGAGGCAGGATTTTCCATTTTTGAATCTTCTGCGCTCGTGATATAGCAAAATGATCATTGTATTTGTCAATGCCTTGTTGAATTCCAGCCATTACGTTAGGATCAGAAGATTGCAAAATTTCTGACAGTCTTGTAGCTGAACTGCCAACTGATTGGCACCATTTAATTGCAATGGGGTTTAAATCATCAGTTGGCTCCATTGTGTTTAGATTTACTTCAGTCTGTACAGAATTATTAAATCAATTGATTTAGTATTTTAAATTTGAACGTTCGAGTATTGTGTATTTACTCTTAGGGTAAGAAGAATGGTCAAGTACTTTCTCTTGTCCCCAATAAGCATGCAATTGCTAAGTACTGGAAGAAATTTTTTGATTTGTTCTTCAATGAGAACTGGTGGAATGTTTTCACCACCTGATGTGATTATCAATTCTAAAATATTCATGGTAGTTTAAAAATTGTGAAGAGAATTGGGTAATTGAAATTACCTTTAATACGTCCAGTGATAAAAAGAAATCCATTGTCATCAATTAACCCAACGTCTCCAGTATGCAACCACTTGTCTTCATCCAAAGCTTCTTTGGTCATCTCTTCTGAACCCAAATAACCCATGAATATATTTCGACCAATCATAAGAATCTGTAATAAAATGTTAAAACTGATTAATTCATTAATTTTTCTGGCTTTTCCACAATTTTGCTGGAATTAAACCAATGAAGGCCAGAGCAGGAGCCGATTTATAGGTATAATTGTCGTTTTAAGCCATGCTCTCAATGGAAAGAGGCGGCAATCTCTATGACCACCATTGTGCTTGCAGATGTCGCAGGAGAAGTGCCCCATGCACTGTGTTCTTTTAAACTTTATTTTGAAATGGGGCATCATAAAAGGGCTGCGAGAAGGGCCCCAAGTAACCTTGCAAGAACTATAAATCCGCTTCTAGGCAGCACTATTTGTCATTAACACTAAATTTTACTTCTCCTGAACCATCACTGTTTGGGTTTAAAATTTTGAATTTAAAGGCTTCAGCTGTAGATGTGCATCCTACACTACCCACTCGATGATTTTCTTTAGGACTGGCCATTAAATGAACACCTGAAAATTCAGAAAAATATTCTGTACTGTATTTGTTACTTTTTTTTTTTTAAGTTCACAATTTAACGAACCACTGGCTTCAGAGAGTCCATAACCTTCTATTATGACAATATCATAGCTTAAAAAAAAGTTAAAGACATCAACTGATAACGGTGCACCTCCGGATGCGAATATTTTCACATCTGCTAGTCCCATTGCTTGTTTTACCTTTTTCAAAATCAAACTTCTAGCAGTTGAATAGAGAAAAGGTTTCTTAATTGCTCTGCAAATGTTAACATTATTTATTATGATTTTGTTAATATTGTTTGTAAATGTATATATTTAACTGAGGTAGTTGTTGATTGTATTTTAACGCTTGTTTACAGGACCATTTAATTAGTTTCTTCTTTATGCTAGGTAAAGATTCTTCTGCTGCTTCTAATTTGTCTTTAATTTTTTCGTATACTCGTGGAACTCCCATGAAATACGTTGGCTGTTCTTGAATCAAGTCTTCAATTAACTTTCCCTACGTTTGGT
Source organism: Strigamia transsilvanica (assembly GCA_034701245.1). NCBI lineage: Eukaryota > Metazoa > Arthropoda > Chilopoda > Geophilomorpha > Linotaeniidae > Strigamia > Strigamia transsilvanica. Next base: position 5,453 of record JAQIXU010002761.1, read on the forward strand.
AGAAAATGTTAGGTTCGAAACTTAACTTTTTAAAAGTTCCTTGGTTATATACTTTTAATGCATCGGGGTGAGCAAAATGCACTGAAGATTCAGTCAGAATCGTAATATATAAATCAACAAGCTAAATAAAAATGAATCAAATATTGGAGAAGGAAGTTATTCAATGTTCATACCAATGCTGCTGAATGGCTGAGAGGCAAATAAGAAACTGTTTTTTGATAATTGGTGAGATGGGTGAAAAAATCGACAACAATTTTACTCGCTAAAACTATCTGCAGGATGCTTTTCAGTGTTAATAATATTACGAAAACTCAAAATATAGATATCTTACGGCATCGTGTGAAATCATTACTCCTTTGGGATTGCCAGTAGTACCAGACTATAAAAGAAAGGAAAAAAGAATAATTGAAATCACAAGACATCGAACTCACTCTAGACAAGGCATACCAAGAACCAGCACCCTTCTAAACGGGGCAAAAGTCTTGGATCCAAACCATTTTATACATTACCGTATATATAAGACTGCAGCACTGGTTGATTGCAATTCCTTTTATTCTTTTTTCTAAAATTTCATCGGGTAAGGACTGGCCAATTAGAAGCAGGTCTTGCCACTGAGTATATAAAAAGAGTTGGCAAACCATTTTATGTAAATAATCTATGCGCGTCTGGAGAGCAAGTCAAACTAAATACCGAAATAACATCAGGATGTTTTGAACTGCTTCCATATTGGATGACGGCCTTTAGGTTGGGTAATTTGTCTCGGAAACTTAGAATTTTATCCAATTGGGAATCGGTGTCGACTATCACAATGTTAGCCGAGGTGTTATCAAGCACGTGAAAACAAGCAGCGGGTGAATTCGTCGTATATATTCCTGCTGCATGCCCTCTTTAGAAATCAAGTAATTACCAGTTTAATTACTGTGACAAACGACAAAGAAGTTTAAACCTAATTGTGTTTTTTCATACGTACCCACAGAATATAGCTGCTAAATGACTGATTAGCCATTCAGGAGAATTTGAAGCTAAAATTCCCACAGCGTTAAATGGATTGACACCAAGCTAGAGAAAAATAAGGTGCATTCAAAGTCAATAAGATTTGACGATATTGGGTAACTAAAAGGCTATAAAGAATGTTTGTTCTGGTCCCTAGATCTTAGATTCTCAAACTGGGTGCCGCAGCAATAATCAAGAAAAAGGAGCAAACTTTCTGGGTCAAGTGATTTGAGGGTAAAATTAACTTAACTTCCCATAAACATAAAGGAAATAATGGAAAATTTATCCAAATAGTTTCATTCACTGCAGTAAAGACAACTGAGCATTAATTTTGCACTGTTTTTTTCTTTTTTAGCCCGACAAGGGTGGCGCGGCAAAAAAAATTGGAAACCTTTGCCTTAGTTAACAATTCCTTTTATAAAATGTTCTTACTTTTATAAAGCCTTTTGCAACGTCCTTTACACTGTGCCAATAGTCCATATAACTCCATGTATATAACACCCCATTTCTTTTAACGGTCAGTGCAGGTCTATTAGGACTATTTTCAACTGCTGTTCGAAATATTGAAATTACGGATTCGGGTTTGTATTTAGGATCCAAATCTCGAGGTAGGCTAATGCGAACTGCCCCATCCGCCTTCCAAGTTCTATTGTCATCAGTTGGTACAATGTATTCAGGACCTACAATAAAAAATAATTTAATTGCTTCATGAAAATATTTATATGCTATTTCTAGTCAATATCATTGGGGAAAATAAACAAACTTGACACAATACAAATTACATAAGTCGTCACAATGCATATTGTACAAGCTGCCACGAGGAGTGGTACCCATATGGTTCAATACTACATTATCAAAATACAACTGCAAATGAATTATGAAAATGCATTGAACAAAATATTTTTTAAAACGCTTTTTTCATTATTGTTATATACGGACAAAGCGATGCATCCCGAGGACGTAAAAATCGCTGACTGGTCCGGACAATATCATTTTTCTGACTAACTGCGCATGCGCATGCGCAAATCGTCATCATTGCGTCTTTGCAATTTCGAGAACATTTCAATTTTGAAATTATCATAAAACGTACACTAAACTGAGGTCACGTTTTGAACCATGTTACTGGTTTCTTAAACATAGACGACGTAAAATATCAAAAAATGCAAAAATTTATTCCCATTTTGCCAAAAATTCAATATTATGGGTGCTGTTTCAACAAAAATTTGAAATGGGAACTGGGAAAATTATTTCGATGCTGCAATTAGCCAGAAAATCGGTATTTTACATCGAAAATATAAAAACTCTCCAGTCCGGACATACAGCATTACGCTCTCTGAACCGGACAAATGTCTGGAACCCGAACTATGGCCGGTCTTTACAGCTTACACTGTGTGTATATATTTTAATATATATATTGTAAACTATATTTTCGAATCATATGGGCAACTTCAATTTTTGTTAGCAATGAATAGAACAGTCGACTACAAATATCCAAATGTAAATCATGTCTTTTAATCCGCTTTGAAACTTACGTCAAATGGAAGCTAATGTCTCAAGAGTTCAGTACTCGCCTTGATGAACTTTCAAGTTTATGTTAAATACAATCATGACCAAGAAGTGCTACCCTTTGACAAATTTAACAATAGAAATATAATTACCTAATTGATGCTGTGGAGTAAAGGTGTCAAGAAATGGTGCTGCAATAAGCTTTTCAACAAAGTTTTTGCTAATCATTTTGTTCGTATTGTGGGGAATTTTTGATTATTCTTGCTTGATATTTCTCTGTAGAATGTGCTATGCGTAATGAATACGTCAGTTTTATTTAACTGCTTCTGCTTATGCTTTAAACAATCTGTTCAACACTTGTACACACCTGATGAAAAGATAAAAGTTTGAATTGAATGGTTTTTCCAGTTATAATTCCATGTCTTTAACAAACTTCTTGCACAGCATACTGTTGACTTTGTGCGAAAATGAATCGAATACTGGGTTTATCTATTTGCTATGTGTGTATGGGTGTTATTAGCAGCATTATAAATAAAAGCTATAGCTGTTGTTGTTTTTGTCGCTCATTGTATACCCACATGTGAAGGTGATACTTTCTCGTGTGTTCAGGGTTGCAGTGTTTTGCATGTCACTAACAGGAAGTGGAATGAATATTTATTTGCACTGTTGTGCAACAGTAAAGTATAAACCAGCAGTTTTGACCTTGTTCAATGGTGGATTACTCCCACCTCTAGAGGTAGATAAGAATTATTATTCATTGCTGGTCACGCTACACCGGCACCAGACTGTACGTATTTGGTAACGTTTTAACGATTTCGAAATACAAAACGAAACAATCACCCATCTAAGTATGAAAACAATAGCAAATTGATTAATGATTACGCTATTCAGTTGAAATGATTGTGATCGCAAACCATTTCAACTTAATAATGGAATCTTTTCTTATCGGTTTTCATATGTAAATTTATGATTGTTTTTACGGGAAAAGGATAACCCTAATCCCTTTGTTGCATTGCATCGTGCATGCAAACCAGATGCTTGTTTTTCATAAGTTGCCATAAGTGATATTCTAAACTAAGAAATAAAGACAACTTCCTCTTACAAGAAAAGCAACAAGAAAAGTGATTTCATTCGTTTCTCTGTTCCGGTTGCTAAATCCTCATTACAATGAGAGCAGCACGACAATGCTACAGTCACACATATTATATGCAATTTACATAAAGACTAAAACATGGCCGAGAATCAATAACATAAAGGATCAGAACACAACACCCTTTGTGAAATAAAACACTAGATTACATGATTAACAGATGAATCCATATGACCACGGCAAACTGATATACTACGTAGTAGTGACAACTATCATTGTAACTACTCTAACAGTTTTGTTTTTGTATTTTGTAATCGTCATCAAATTCGTCCAGTAATAGTTTAATCAAATAAACTAAAACGTTAGTTCGTAATTGCGATGTAATACCACGTTTGCACTACCACGTTCGCACTACACAGGCTAGACAACATTTGAGCTGGCTTAGCTTTACAGAAACTAGCTTAGCTTAGATTGTCGAGCCAGACTGTTCGCACCTACACATAGTTTGAGGCTAGTCCAGACACTACTTAGCAATCAGTCAAGGAATACTTAATGCAAACAAAATGTTTTAAAAAAATTAAATCTGTATACTTAATCTTCAGGAGTCTTCGTGTCTGTCCCGATTCTATCTCCTCCAAAACCGCCGGACGGATTCTGAATCCGAAAAGTGCATTCTGTAGCCCTCGAAAAAAAATTCTGTGTAGGCTACTTTTAATAATTTATGCACGGATATCGGGATAGATATTTATATCAAATTTTAACAATACAATTCAAAACAGTATTGTTTACGGTTTGCAGGAGTTCGTAGCAATATCTCGAGATGTCGCCGGCTAAAAAAGTGGAAACAACAATTGAAGGCTCGATCTAACTCAAATTCAAAAAATTATACAACTAAATGTCATTGGATTTTAGTGTTGTTAGTCAAAAACGAAGAGATTAGGTGTTTTTTTTTTTTAAATGTTTCCGATCAGAAAATCACGCTCTTTCTAATGACATAAATTTTTGGTTGTATTGGGCCAATTTAGGTTTATTTTCTTGAATTTTCAACAGGTTTTTTTTTTCAATTTTTGTTTGAATTTTGGCAATTTTTTACAATTTTAATGAATGTTTGACAGTTTGTGTTCGATTTTGTTGTTTTTTGATGGATTTTGCTTGGTTTTTGGTCAAATTTGTTTGATTTTTGGCAATTATTGATCGAATTTGTTTGATTTTTGGCAATTATTGATTGAATTCATTTGATTTTTGGCAATTATTGATTGAATTCATTTGATTTTTGGCAATAATTGATCGAATTTGTTCGATTTTTGACAATTTTTTGATCAATTTTGTTTAATTTTTGACAAGATAAATGCACTTATGGGCTATGATCATTTTAGTGACAGGGTCATTTTTAGCATTGCATTGGAAAAGTCGTTAACTTAGGTTAGGTCAGATTAGGTTAGGATAAGTTGGTGGTTTATGGTTAATTTTGGTCGATTTTGCTTGAGTTTTGTTAATGTTTGATTGATTTTGCTCGAGTTTAGATGGTTTTGGATCGATTTTGGTAGAATTTTGATGATTTTTTTGTACGTTTTGACCTAACCTGACATCATGAATTGTTATAATTTTGGTGTTGCATTTACCATATTTCTTCTAATAGAAGTCGCGGCTTCTATTTGCAAATTTTATTTTTTGCCACGACCTATATTCGAGGGCGACTTCTAATAAAATTGAAACTGCCAGTACAGATACACAGCACCAATGGGCCAATTCTAAACAATGTGTAGACACAATTTTGTGTACATAGTGTTCAAAATTGGCGTATATTGGTGCTGCTATAACAACTCGGAACAAAGGATTTGATGGGAATGGTGTGAGTCGTTTTTATTTGTCTTCAAATGTTAGCCGCGACTTG
>JAQIXU010002762.1:0-10933 GCA_034701245.1 Strigamia transsilvanica
ACCACAATTTTCTGTGCAATTTCCAGATTTTGAGACCGGTCAAAACAACTATACGGCAGGGAAGTTTTTTTTGTCCAAGACTGTACCTATCTCAAAAGTTTATAAGACAGCCTCATTAAATAGTTTAGAATTTCAGTATCGAACTATCTCTTATTTTTAGTTTGATAAGTTGGGAAATGTAATTGAATTCCGGAATATTATTTACGAATTAATTTAATTTAATTTAATTAGATTTGTGACTTTGTACTGTGTTGCAATTTCACGGGAAATGTTAACAACAGGAAACCACAATTTGGAATTGCTCATTTGGAGTATTGTAGCTGATTGCAAAGTGCGAAATTTATTTCAGTTTTAAAAATGAGACACGAAAAAAATAAACATCTTGAGCTTGACTGAAAGTTGAGATTAAATGGTGTTTGTTTAATTTTTTTTTACGTTTTCAGTTATCGACTCGAAAGTTGTTTTTTGTTTCGTTTTTCAGTTTTTTTTCTTCGTTTTGTTTGCATTTTGTTCAGCCAAGGCCAAACTGCAGATTTGTTTGTTCAAACTAAATGACAAGTCGTGTCATTAATTATTTTTTTGTTTTGGGTCTATTTTACAGATATTTTTATGTCACGCTGTTGCGTGATCCCATTCAGAGGTTTCTCAGCGAGTTTTTACACGTTCAACGAGGCGCAACATGGAAGCAAGCTCGCCACTGGTGCAGCGGCAAAGAGGCTACGATTGACGAATTACCACCGTGTTTTCAAGACGAGACGTGGGACGATGTCCGACTAGAAGAATTCATGTCCTGCAAGTCTAACTTGGCCATCAATCGTCAGACACGCATGCTCGCGAATTTGGATCTCGTCGGGTGTTACAACACGTCGTTGATGACACCCGAAGAAAGAGACACGATCATGTTGAGTTCGGCGAAAGAAAACGTTCGCAAAATGGCTTTTTTCGGGCTGTGCGAGCACCAATTGATAAATCAGTACCTGTTCGAAAACATTTTCGATATGCATTTTCTAACTCAATTTAGGCAGTTCAACGAAACGCACGTAGCCACACTACTCAAGTCCGTATCCCCCGCACAAGTAGAGCAGATCCGCCAACTCAACCGTTTGGATATTGAGTTATACGAGTACGCCAAAACGCTGCTGCTGCAACGCTTCGAGCAAATGAAGAATTCCGATCCGAATTTTAAAAATCGATTCCGAAATCTAGGACGCTTGAAGAAAACGGAATTTCGGTGGGAAGACATCGAAGAATGATCGAAGAAACAAAGATTTTTGTGGTTACGAATATTTATTAGTACGATGCAACGCTCGTTGTATTTGGCTTCCTAGGTAGTGATGTCCTCGGTGGGGTTTGGTGACATCTCCGACAATTGCCGAATATGGAAACAATTCACTGTACACTAAGTCACTCATTAGTATCACCTTATTTAAGTAATAATAATTATTATTATCACACCACTACGCTGTGTAAATAGCAAATTGCTACATAAATCATGTATATAATAATTATTTTATTTTGTTTAATGCGATTTGTCACGTTGGATTTTGATAACGTGGTGAAGAATCTTCCCTAGAAGCGTTTTGTTGCTTTATAGTGTTTTGCCGACAGGTATAGTGTATAGTTTTACAGACACAACAAAGTGCAGGCAATAAGCGATGTTGTTTTCACTTTTTCTTCACTTTTTTAAGGATTGTTTTCATAAAATAAGATCTAATTAAGAGAATAATGACGTACAGCGCGGATTTATTTATTACATGTAATAAATTATTAACTGAGATTTGTCATATATGTACTTTTATATTACATATTAACAAGCACAAACTATACAATGCAACAAAAAAGGAAAAAAAAATGTTATAATCATAATATACGGTGTAGTGAATTCTTTTAAGTTCACTTCGATTCATTTTATTTTTCATTTTATTTTTTTCATATTGTACATTTTAATTCAATATTTATCTTTTGATTATAGATTTTTTTCTGATCGTGGCCATATTTGTTATTACATGTATTGTAAATAAGTAAATTTGTTTGTAATTTAATTTAGATTGAATTGTGATGTTATGACATTTTGATTTATGAGTTTAGAATTAAATTAATATGATTAAAATAATCCACTTTGGTGTTTTACTTCTTTCCCTGAAATCCCATTGCCCCATTTACGTTACGGTACATTTGACGGATGAGTTTCCACGCAACAAATATGCCCCAGCCGAATGTCTATGTGACGAAGTCTTTAAAAACGGGTTTCAATCGACCATGCTTAAATCTATATTATGGATTTTTCTAGCAAGAATAAAGAAAGTCATACAGAAATCTACCGAACACAGTACCAACAAAAACAGTGCACGAAGAAGCAACAAAATTTTCAGTCGGCCATGCCAAATTGGTACCATCTTTTGACAAATCTGGTTTTCCCAATTTCTCGCTCTTGCAAACGAAGTGACGACATGGATTTGTTTTTGCACGTAATTCGAGTTGTGGAGCAACAGCAACGTTCCCATCGTTTTTTTGTGCGGTGTTGGGCAAGACACCAGGAAAAATGAACTAAATCCTGACAAGATATAGAAAAAAAGATGTAGAGAAATAAATTTCGTTTAGTTTTTTTTAAAAAAAAATCAATTTATTATAGAAATAGTCAAATACATCGCAACTGGACTTGATCAAGCCATAACTTTAGATTTGACATTCTACACGATCTCGTAAGTCATCTGCGTGCCGACAGAAATGGTTTTACCGTCTTCTTGCAATTCTAAGTCATTTTTATTAGAGATGTGAAACACACTTTCCACTTTGACTATTTTTTTGCCCGTGTCTTGATTCGGAGTTGGAATTTTCCTGCAGTCCGCAGCGGTGTCTTTGTAGCAAAATATTTTCACTTTATTCGGATCTGAACAAGAAAACCAAACAAAAAAAAGAATAAATTTATAAATGTTTAATATGAAATAGATGTTATTTAACCTCCAAGTTTTCTCTCGAATTTGCACATTCGGTGGATCAAACTCTGCACTGTACTTCCGCAATAAACAGGCAAGCACATTTGAAAGAGTCCATTGCACGGATGCGGGTTGACCAACAAAACTGATACGGATTTCTTTAAAAATAATTAAAAAACTAGTACACGAGAAAATGTTGAAACTCAGGTTACGAACCTCGATTGAATAAACAATAAATGGCAGACCAGGGCAACATTCTTCTTTGATCTTCTCATCTGCATCCGCATCGGATGAATACCTAATGTTAATGTGCTCCAACTAAAAAAAAATACACAATGAAAGTTAAAAATTACGTTAAAAATGAAAAGTATCCATTAGACTTGCATCGAGCGTGCTAAGCAAATATGACAAATTGCTCGACAAAACAGTCTTTTCATCAAAATCAACAAATAAATTCAATGCCGACAGCCCTAACTTTGCAACTTTTTCCTGCAAATAAATAAATGAATAAATTGTTTCATTTTACATAAAAATTGTGCTTTTTAACCTTCAATGCTTGAACAAAAGGCATGACTCGTTTCATATACTTCTTTAATTCAGTCTTCTTCGACAGTTCACTTGAAATCAACTTATTGTCAGGAACACTATCTGTGTTCTATATTTAAAATAAAAAAATTAAACTCAATGCTAAATCCACTCTAGACATTGCTGATTACTTGATAAAACTCCTTCAATGTCGTTAACACAGTGGTCTGCCAAGGAGGAAAAGTCTTTGCCACCCAAATGGTGCCGTGAGTAGGTTTAAGTTCCGTTTGACCAGGCACTTTTCCCTTTTTCACTTGACCAAACGCTTTTAGACGAATTCTAAATTCGTGAACGGCATCGCCCAGATAAGCGGACGATTTGAGTAACACCTCATCCGGCTGAGTTACAACTGGCCATGCTGCGTGCATTATACTCGAATTCTGTTTGAAGTAATTCGAATTAAATTGGTATACATAAAAAAAAAAAAAAAAATGGCGGTGTTTTTCTTACGTTGCCCAACAATTCCCAAATGTGCTCACAAACGTGTGGACAAATCGGCGAGAGAATTATTACTTGTGTCCGTACAAATTGGATTACAAGATCACGGTGCATTCCGTCCATACACATCTCGCGATATTTGTCCCTCAGAGCCTGAATTTCAAACGTTTTATTACACAAAATCCAAGTTAAATTAAATTTTTAAAATTAAATTTACTTGATATTCGAAAAATCCCGTTTTCAGCGCTTCCTTGTACAGCAACTTCTCATAATTCTGCTCCGTTTCAAGGATCTTTTTATTCATTTCTGCGTCAAACACGCGATCTTGAAAACTATCCGCTGCTCCACTCCTGAGCGATTCTTTGGCTGCAAACATCTCTTTCACCCACTCTAAAAACGTGTACAGCCGTAATATTCCAGCGTCTGCCGTCGATTCTACAAAATTCGCATCCTCTATCGAGTCGCCCGAATCAGCGAGACACAACCGCATCCCATCAGCAGAAAATTTCTCAATCGCATCAGAAAGAGTAAGAAAATTTCCAGTCGATTTAGACATCTAAAAATGACAATATTTCAACATTAAAACCAACAATTTTTTTTTTTTAATTTTACCTTTTCTGAATTCAATAATAAATGGCCATTTGCCCGAACACTTTGAGGCCACTTGTTGCTATCGTCTGCCCACATTGCACAATGATTGTACAAATAGTAAGTGAGGTGATTGGGAACTAGATCTTTCCCGGATGCTCGCAAATCCACCGGGTACCAGAATTCAAATTCATTTTTCATTTTTTCCAAGGATGCTTTTGGAATATCAGTTTTAGGATACAATGAGTGTTTGAAAAAAATGTAATCCCAAACTTCTGGTTTCATTTGCTGTGGTCTGAAAATTAATAAATTAATTATTCTAATAATAATTAATTAATTAATTAATTAATTGCATTACTTAATGTTCAGATCATTTGGTCCTGTTCCTTCGAAGGTCCCGCCCTGCAAAATATGCGCGACAGTGTAATAAGCCATGTAAATGGTCGAGTCCGAAAGCGATTCTATCAGCCATTTATCGTCCCATGGAAGCTTGGATCCCAACCCGTAGGTTCTCGAGCAAGCGTGCTCTCGAAGCCAATTCAAAGAAGCTTCGAAATTTTTTCGAACTTCATCCGTGTACGTTTCAAGTTGAGCCAGAGCCAAGTCGACCTTAGCTCGCCATTTCGGTTCACCTAAACATCAGAAATTTAGTTCTACAAAATAAAAGCCTCAAATAATTTTATTAAACTTTTACCATAATCCAAGTACCATTGGTCGCATAGAGCAACGACGCATTCGTCACCAGATCTGCTCATAACTTGCTTTTCTGGTTCTTTATAAACAACGGCTTGGTCGTTGGTTATTAACTTTTGTTGAATAATTTTCTTCACTTCGGACACTTTTTTCCCATTATATTCATCAACCAACATTACTCCGTCGTAAAAACCCTTCAAATAAACTCTCTCCTTTGCCTCGGCCAGTTTTTCTTTATCGTTTTGACTTTGGATTTTCAAATCGGCACACACCTGCTCGGCGGATAAATTGCCAAAACCAGGAACATTGATAATAGGTATCTGGAAAAAAAATTTTTTTTTTTAAATATAACATCGAAGTATGTAATTAAATTAGTTTACTGGATTGTATGGGAGAACCATTTCGTCTTTGATCCCAAACTTGACCCGAAATGGTTCCTTGTTTTTTAAATCTCGCAGAGCTGCAAAATCATCGGGCGAATCGGACGGCACGGACGTAACAACTCCCGTTCCCTTATCTTCTTTAATTGTAAGCATGGGCAACGTAAATATAACTTCGTACGAAGCCAAAGGCGCTGACAACGGAATGCCCATAATTTCCTGCCCGGACAATTCGGCTACAATTTCCAGGTTTTTAGTTACAAATCCTTGATATTCCATATTCCGTGCTGATCTTTTTGTGCAGATAAAGATTTCCTTCGTAACAGTTTCAAATGCAACGTAAGTTATATCCGGATGGATCCAACAATTTGTTTGCCCGTACATTGTTTCCGGACGAAGTGTGGCAGCAACTAGGAACACTTCCTGCTGTTTAAAATGGCTGTAAATTAGAATTATCTATTAAAAAACCTATATTTCGAACCCAAAATCGACATGAATTAATTTTACTTTAGTTTTGCTGGATAGGGTTGCAAAAGCTTTAATTTGATTAGTGTGTACTCCTGAGGTCCAACACCCTCGCCCGTTTGTCGATCGTGATCCATGCACGGTTGGTTGTCTTTCGGGGAAAAAATCGTGTATCTTTTGCCAAATTGAACCTTGTTCTTCTTCTTCAAATGAAGAAATTGCCATTTGACAAAAGAGTCGTAAAATGGATTAACATCCGTAGTGATGAAAGTCCTTCGCCAATCCGATTTCAGGCCCATCGCTTGTAAATGCGCTTTTGCAAGCGGTGGGAAAGCGGTCAACCAGTGGAGTGGATCAGCAAACTTGACGATCTCGTCATCCGAGAATCCCAAAGAGAGCATAATTTGCCACTGGTATTTCGTATTTCCACTTTTGGCTACAGCTTTACTCTTTAGGAAAAAAAAGTTAAATAGTTAAAAACAGAAATAAAGGATTTTAACATTTAAAAAGAAAATACTTTTTTCCCCTTGGATTTATCCTTTAGTAAGTCCGTCTCGGAACTACCGCTTTTTTCAACTTGAACTTGTGACAAGTCATTTGAAATGTCATCGTCAGGAAAAACGGGTGGGTTTCCATAAAGCTCAATTTCGCGACTCAGTTTGTCAGCAGCAGCTTTAATTGGCATGCCGGTGCAGTGAAAACCAAATGGTAACAAACATTTCTTTCCTTTCAGTCTTTGATACCCAACAGCGTACTAAAAATTAAAGGAAACATATTTTTAATAAAATTAATAAAATAAAATATTGCATCACGAAGTATTTACTTCACATTTCGAAATTGTAAAAGTATGTCCTAAATGCAATGTGCCATTCATGTAGGGGTACGGAAAAGTTGCGAAATACTTGCCTTTACTGAAAAATTAAGGAAAGAAATGTAAGAAAACTGGAAAATTGTTAAAAGCCGGCAATATTTACGATGCTTCATGTTTCGATGCAGGAGCGTCCTCTTCAAATATTTTTTCATCTTGCCATTTTTTCTGAACCGTTTTTTCGATGTCTTGCAATACTCTCACTTTGAAGGTTCCTTTGCGCTCCATTAGTGTTAATATCTTTTGAAAAAAATTCACGAATATTTCACAGCATGGTACGTGGATCTTGAACGCGTGCGTGAGTTTTTATCCCAAGCAAGAGCGTTTTTAACTCAAGACTGGTGCTCGTTTTTGCCACAGTTCAGCGCTACTGTGCTGAGGCTCAAATTTACTTTTTCGTTTCATCAGCATTTATTTCAATAACTTTTAAATTGTTTTAGAAAGGATGGTGTAGAAATTTTTAGTAATTAATAATAAAAAAAATAATTAAGAAACAAAAAATAACGCTTTGAGTATTTATTTTTGTATTTTATTTATTTGTAAATTGTAAACTTTTATTTCTTTCTCTATTTTTAAATACTGTACACTCAACCCTATAAATCGATCACGCAACAAGAGCCAGATCCAGCACCGACACCGGAAAGTGAACGAGTATCTGGTAACGTGGAGGACAACTGGACAGACGTCAGAGAGAAACTGACCACTGTACCCGTGACACAGCCGGATTTAAACGACACTGCGACATTAATCAAATTAATATCGGCGCAGATGCTGGAAAAATCAAGTTGCGAAAGTGAAACACAACAATCACTTTGAGTGAATTATTTTCGCAACGGTAAGTTATAGCGACGTACGTTCTTCAACTTGCTGTAATATTTATTGAAAGCCAGCACTTCAGTCTTTGCTTTTGTCATTTTATTAATTTTCGTAAGTAGTGATCTGGTAACTTTACGCATTCAAGAATCTTTTCCCGTGAAGGATTGATTTCAGCAATGCTGAAAAATACTGAAGTCTTTTAAAAATAAATGAAATTTGATTTTGCTAGAAATTGGTTCCATGTGTGAATAAAAACTGCCAACTTGTCATTTTACGCATACGGTATTCTAACTACGTAATTAGGTTGCCTTTGGATCGGGATCCGAAATCTTAATTTCTGTCGGATGGGATGACTAAAGGTTCCGTGTTACCCTTGTGCGGATAAAATTACTTGATAACTTGTCACGTAATTTTGACGTGACAAGCATAAAACGGGTACAAGGACCAAAATTATTGCGCGTGCTACGCGCAAATTTTAAAAAACAGCTATTTTTTTTGGAAAAAGCGCACATGGTGATTCAGATTTATCACTATTATTTATCCTCATTGGATCCTCATCGGCCTAAGAACGATTTTTTTTTTTTTTTAAACATCAATTTTCAAAATTAGCGCTTACTTCTTCAGAGAAATGTAGTGAATCGCCAACTTAATGATAAAACAATCAGCCTTACCAATCCTACATCTAATATCTGGTGATGTCCCGTTTCGCCGAATTGTAATGCGGATTATACATGTTCGATCGAAAGTAAAAAAAGTCGAATGATCATTGTGTCGATTTTTTCACATTTTACCCGTTTTTACTCATTCAACCATTTTTAAAACGATTTTACACAAATAAAACCAACTTTTAACCATTTCAATCCTTTTTTCGGTGTGAAAATTTTCGATCTTACCCCATTTTAACCGTTTCTACGCGTTCTTTTATTGTTTCTTCCCCCATTCCACAATTTCACACTGAAAAAAGGACGAAAATGGCTTTAAAAAGGTTGAATTTATCGCTTACCGTACTTTGATTAAATTAATGTGTGTTTAATTTTGTCTGACTTTGATTCTGCGTACTCAAAAAAATTGTATACTTGTTAACTGTATAAAACATCAAACTAAATAAAATTGCAAATTAAAGAAAATAAGAAACTATTCAATCAATTTCAAGTCCCATGGTATGACTCATATCAGTTTGTATTAGTTTGTGTAGTTGGGCCTAGAACAATATACTACTGTTTTGGTATCTTAAAGAGTAATAATTAGTAAATCAATAGACTACTTATCATTCCGCACAAGGCCCCGCAAAACGCCCAGCCGGCCCTGCGCAAACCACAAAGTGTTATATAGAAATTCACTCACCACAGTAAATCCACAACACGTATTTCCTACACCGAGCCGGAACAGCGAATGGCAAAGACCTTACCCAAGAGAAGTTCAAAATACAAATATGCAAAGTAGGACTGCCCAAACCTGTCGCGAATCGATGAAGCAAAATGGAGCAAAATGGACCAAATAGAAGAGGGGCAGCTCGGGTTCCCGGAGTGCTCCGGTGAAATTTTAGTGCGTTCCGCGCCCCAAAAATTAAAAGCTAAAAATTTGCCGTTGAAACCTTCAACCAAGCAGTAAGTATTGACAGGAAATGTCCTGATGATGGAACGGTACAGAACGTTGATGTGGTGAATTTGGTGGTGATAATGGAAAAACACAGAAGGTTTTGACGCGCGCATATGATACCGGCATTCGAATTGGTAACCGTACTCAGTCAATTTACTCAGACAGATTTACATTTTACAGTAGGTGCATTCATACACTGGTTTAAATAAATTTAAACAAATTTAAACAAGCCTACTTTGGTGAATTCTGTTTTGATTCACTTTGATTCGTATTTTATTTCTTCATATTGTACATTTTAATTCGAATATTCATTTTTTGATTACATCTTGTTCTTATTATGGCCGTGTTTGTTTTTACATATATTGTGGACAGGTAAATTTGTTTGTAACTTAATTTAGACGGAATTATGATGCTATGGCATTTTGATTTATGCAATTAAATAAATATAACTTAGTTTGATGTTTTACTTCTTTCCCGGAAATGCTGGTCCAGAATCACCTTGAGTAACTGAAACGATCACGTTAAAGAATGCTTGTAAATACCGTAAGTAAGAAAACATATGCTTAAAAACACAACATCAAGGATACACTGCGGCATAAAATGACCCGCAGAGAAGCAACAATTTTGAATTCCAGTAGCAGTACGATGCGGGCAACAATACTTGCCCGCTAAATGAGGAGAACGACATGGATCACGAGCTACACATCCAGTTTCCACGCAGTTGAAAAAAGGAGGAATAGCAATTGTCGGAGCTGCACATTTATCGTCTGAAAAAAGCAAATAAAAGGTAAAAGAGGCTGTTTTATGTAATTAAAACCGTTGTGGCTCCTGCTTTGGTTGTACCGGCAGCTTTTTTCGTGGTAGCACCACCTGCTTTTGTTGTTGGTTTTTTGGGAGTAGCCTGAGAACTTACTTGCTCTACACTCAAAGCAAATACCAGAGCGAGAAGCAGGATGGTAGGTAAATGTGACATTTTTGTTCTAGTTCGCAGTGGTGAAGTTGTTCAGCAAAATCTCGTGGACTAATGATGATTCCGTGTGAATTAATAGCAGATAAATATGGTTTCGCCAACGGAAATTGATGAGAATCTGCTATATTGTGTTGGAGCTAAAGGATTGAGTGCGTATACGTGGTTGAGGTTAAAAACGGAAGTGCCCGTGGAAAGTTTATTTGCATAAAAGAACTGTAGGCGCCAGGTGGTGCAACAAACCATGTGTCATCACAGAATAACTCAATAGAAATGGTGATAGCAATTTGCCTAGACATTTTCCGCATACACGTAGACACTCTTCTGAAATTTTTTTTTCTGCTTTGAAGAACTAAATCACGTTTTGGTGCAAAAAGAAAAGTTATTTTTTAACCATTCAACCAAATCTCCAATTGACAACTCGTATTGACATTGCTGCAATGACCTACATTTTAAGCATCTATACACTTAATCGTGAGGAGTCTGTCTGTGTGTGTGTGTGTGTGTGTCTGTCCCTTTCTATCTCCTCCGAAACCGCCGGACGGATTTCGAATCCGAAAAATGCATTCGATAGGTCTCGAAAAAAAATTTGGTGTAG
>JAQIXU010002763.1:0-10932 GCA_034701245.1 Strigamia transsilvanica
TGAATATTCAAACTGAGGTGAAATTCGAATTGCAATAAACAGCTATTGTTGGTTCAACTTGTTTGTGTTTCAGCAATCGAGTAACGCATCCATGTTAGCGCGCTCATTTAACGAACTTCTGTCTCATAAGGACGTGATTAACAATGTACAGGTATTGGTATTGAGAAAGTAGACGATTTAATCTAGTGAAACATAATCGAGTTTGTTCGACTATAGTTGAAAGTGGATAGTATCGGTGTTAATAATCGTAGTGCTGAACAGAACGAGTGTTGTGTGAAAATGAAATCAACCCGAGGTAAATTTAAACTGTTTTCTCCATCGCATCATTTTATTGGTAATATTTGGTATTTGACTAGATAATTTGGAAGAAACTATCAAATGTCAGGAAATGGAAATTGATCGGTGTAAACAGCGGATAGTTGACCTCGAGAAGAAACAAAGTGAAATGACGAGTTGTAGTAACTGTTTGTTGTTGGATGAATTGGCGAAGAATATGGGCAAGTCATTTCATTTGAACTGTTAAACCAAGCTGAACATTTTGTTTTAGATGAGGCGAAAAATGTGCTCAATGTCAAGATGGACCAACTGACGAATGAACACAAGCAGTTGGAATTCAAATGTTTAGGTAAAATGACAAAACATCTATTTTTTATCACTTTTAATTCAATTTGGATTAATCTTAGATGCTGCGAGATTAAAACTGAATGAGTTTGAAGCGGAAGGTAAGTTTTCAAATTCATTTGTTTCGACAAGTCACCAGATTTTTTTTCTTGCGAAGCGAATGAAGCGATGCGTGCAAAGCTTATCGAGCTTGAAGAACGTTTTACGGATCAAAACATCTCGTTAAGTAAAGAATTCGACAAATCGTGTCATCTAATAAATAATTTGAGCATTTCGAATATTGTTGCACTCAAGATAAATTGAAGGAAAGTGTAAAACACCAAAAGATGGGAATGAATTCGAGTAAACAGCGCATCAATGACGAAGGAAAGAAACTACAAAAGAGGATGGAACAATTGGAATGTCAAACCAAACAATTGGGAACTAATTACAGTAACGAGTTAACAAGATTTGTTTAAACCGTTTTCAACGTTAGTTTCGCTTAAAGAATCGTTAAGGCATTCATCGGAGATGGCAGAAACATTCAACGTAACTGCTGCTAAGAGTGAGCGTTGTATTGAATTGTTATTGTAGTGCAGAAAATGTAATTTTGTTTGGTTCTGAAGAAAATGAAGAACTAAACGGGAAGATGATCAAATTTGAGAAACTTTCAGCAGCCCAAAATGATGCATTAGGTAGGTTTGTCTGTTTCTTGTGTGCACGATACTTGCATGTGAAAAACATTTTGCACCTAAAATGATTAGTTTTGCATTTGTGACGATCACGCTTTTGTGTATACACTCAACCCTCGTTATACGGCCGCTCTTTATACAGCGTTTCGCCATAACGGCTTTGTGCCATTATGGCTAAATTTGGATTTACAACCTAATGTTTTCGATATACGGCCAAAAATCGGGAAATTCCATAATGAATCAATAGTCGGCCCTCACTGGCCAGGCTATTTCCCCACACAATATTCTGTATTCTGTATATTGTAAACGTGCGACGCTGAGAAACATGACCGAAACGTCATGATTCATGACGTTTTGGACAGTTTTTCAGAAACGAAATCTAAAGAATGCTCAAAACGTCACCAAAGAGCTGAAAAGTGATAAAAACGCTACTAAAAAGCCGAATTTGTGTTATTTTTCAGCTTTTTGGTAACGTTTTTGCATGGAATTTTTCATGATTTTTATGGAATTTTCCTTGATTTTTATGGAATTTTTCTTGATTTTTGTGGAATTTTCCTTGATTTTTATGGAATTTTTTATGAAATTTTTCATGGAATTTTTTATGATTTTCATGAACTTTTTCATGATTTTTATGGAATTTTTCATGATTTTTATGGAATTTTTTATGATTTTCATGGAATTTTTCATGATTTTCATGGAATTTTTCATGGAATTTTTCATGATTTCATGAAATTTTTCATGATTTTCATGGAATTTTTTATGATTTTTATGGTATTTTTTTATGATTTTCGTAGAATTTTTTAGATTTTCACGTACATTTTTATGATTTTCATAAAATTTAAAAGATTGTAAAAAATTTCATGAATTTGAATGACATTATTTTAATGATATCCCTCATGTTTTATACAATGATTAAAAAAGTGACAAAACAAATTTGTCAATGATGCCAAAAGTGTATTTGCCAAGAGCGCCAAAAACCTTTGCTACACCTCTAGTTTTGCCTTCAAAAGGAACAATGTTGCACTAAAATAATCAGTTCTGCAACCTCGAAGACCAGTTTTGCACATCGAACAGTCAGTTTTGAAAATTTGCACTTAAAATGATCAGTTTTGCAATTTTGTCCCTAAAATTAATTATCTGCAAATTACAAAGATTGTTGCATGGTCCATTGCAGTACCTACACAACGATACCAATGATTTTTGGGCCGGCGCAATGGCAAAGCAAGTCATTTTCGCCATTGGTGGGTATTTGGCCGGACCTGGTGGTGAAAATGAATCGTTTCGCCATTGGACTGCTTTTGGGTTACAATTTTGCCAATGGGGCCATTTTATTTGGATGTTTTGCCATTGTCCCTGATGTCAGATTTCGCCGTCCTTTGCACTTGAAGTGGTTAATTTTGTACTTTTGTGCTTTTGCACCTAAATCGAATGTCGATCAATTTTACCCATAAATATGCAGATTGTAAGTGCAAAAATACTGCCAGTTTTTATTTTCTGTATTCTTTTCATAAAAAGTGCCTGGTGTTGTATTCAAATATAACACCACTTGGTATGGTGTTAATTGGGGGAAGACGAGTGGCAATAGACCATGGTAATGGTGATGTTCACTGTGATGTCCTCTTCTAAATACATTCTTTGTCGGGTATCAAGTTCTCAAATCAATCAAAGTGTTTTTGAAAAAAAATAAAATTTTAACACTCTAAGTAATGAACTTAATTTGACGTCTGTTTCAGCTGAAAACAAAAAGATTTTAAATGATAAAATTGATGCGGTGAAGAAATCACACGTGCAAAGTGACCAACGTCTCGGTAATTCCCTACAAGATTCCTCTCGTCTATAACGATGATTTTAACGTAGATAATTCAATTGTAGATACTGTGCAAACAGAACAACTTCTCTTGCGGGACACTTTTTCAAGAGACATAGGTAATTTGTTGCATTGAATTAGATTTGATGATATATGAGTAACTAGTATTATTCAATCGTGTAGACACAAAGTTAACGACGTTGAAAAACGAACTGGCCAAAAAGCAGACTACGTTCCAATATATCTGGAGAGTGGAGAACTTTGCAAACCTTCAAGCTAAGACAAAATCGGGCATTGGTTACGTGTACGGTGATCCTTTTTATAGCAACGAGTTTGGTTACAAATTTCGACTTCGGCTCGATCCAAATGGCGAAGGTGCTGGAGAAGGAACTCATTTATCGATTTATCTTCAAGTGATGAAAGGTCCGAATGATGCAATTCTTAATTGGCCTATTAAGTATTCTGCAAAATTGAGCGTGTTAGATCAGTCGGAACATAAGAATCATCATTCTCGCCAATTAACGCAAGATTTGATTAAATTTAAACGTTATTATGCCAAACCAATAACTGAAGATAACACTGCATGGGGACTTCCAACTTTTATGTCATTAGATAAACTTAAGCCATTATATTTAGTAGATGACACAATCTTTATAAAACTAGATTTAACCATTGAGAGTGTAAAATAATTGATGTTATTTGCAACTGTTTTCTTGTAACAGCTGCGTTTGTGCATGATTTTCTTTTAAAATTAAAACGAAACTATGTTGTTCCGTAATACTTAAGTTGTTGTATATGAATTACGTGCACATACTTGTAATCTGAAATCCAATGTAAAGTGTTCATTTGCACGCATTTGCACGGATCACAGAAAGTGCCGAACAATTTGAATTGATATTTCTGTATGACAATAAAACGCAAAACACCAAGCAAACTCACTTCCCTGAGCCCTAGAAATAATTCTTTGCCATTGGGGCATGGTCTTAGCGATTATCAATGCATTCAAAATGTTGGAAAATTTGTGAAAGCGATCTGAACTGCAGTTTGTCACTTGTATTTATTTTATTTTTATTTATTTTAGTTTATTTTTAATTTTGCAGTGGCGTTCCGGTTCCTGAAATGTTCCATTCAGAGCCCAGATTAAAACATTGAACTGTTGAGACTAAAATTCTATACAATGTGGTGCATTGCACTATTTGGAGAGCTAAACCACTACTTGCACCTTTCGTCAGTTACAGCAATTAAGAATCAATACACGACGTGTCCACTGCGTAGAGACGACTCTTCTTACCTCGGCATTGATTCAGCTCGTGTCGATCTGAATACACGCATTGTTTGTTGCTCTCTTAAGCTGCTTCACTACAAGGTAAGCGAAGTTTAATACTAACAGCTCTCTAATACAGCGGTTCTCAAACTTTTGGAGCTGCGGAGCCCTCCAAAAGCATACGAATTTACACGGAGCCCAGTGTTTCCCTAATTATTGTGTTGCCAATTGACAAATGGCTTGTATCGAAGTGTTATTTAACATTTTGAGTTAACCGATAGAGATTTTTTTTAGATCATTAATTAAATAAGTCTCTAAATTTTCAAAGCAGTAAATTATTGTAATTTCATTTTTAGGGGATTTAAAACTATAATTTTTTTTAAAAAATTATGCGGAGCCCTTTGAAGTGGCTCGCGGAACCCAAGAGCTCCGCGGAGCACACTTTGAGAATTGCTGCTCTAATAGATCTTCTTCCGCCAGTCGTATTTTCACGTTGAATGAAATAATGAAAATCTTCCCATTTGTTACAACAAAAATAACGCCGCTTAGATTTAGTCAGGAACCCTGTACACATGAAAGAAGTGACTTTTCCTTTCCTTTCTTTCAAAAAAGTGACACTTGATTGAACGCAATCCCATAATTTCTTTCAAAAGTGTCTTTCGAATGAATGCGGCCCCATATGACACCAAGTGGATCATCCATGTCATTTAGAAAGTGACAAAATGACAAAGTCAAGTAAATAGATCGAGATTTACTTTCTTGAAAGTCGATCGAGTCACTTTCTAAGGGTGACTTTCTTAAATAGTGAAGTAAAGAGCGTCATGGCATATTGAGTCGTGGTAGTTTTAGTCGCCTCGGATGACACGCCTCAGTAATTAAATTGTTGAAGTAATATCAACAAAACCATAAAATTTAATTAAACTCAAATGGATTTTTGTGACCGTCTGCTCTAGACAGCACTGGTTGCGTGCAACAAGGTCCCGCGCAGCCATTTGGCAATACATGACGCCGCTAGGCGGGGCTAAAGAGGAGTGTAGCACATCCGTAGACCGGACCATTCTAAGGAATGCAAAACATTTTGTCGCGTGCCCTACGCTTTATATTACGAGATGTAATTAATAAAGGAAGGGAGTCAAATTTGAACTCCGTGGTTAAACTTATATTACTTGTCGCGTCCCTTTCACTTATTAATTCCAATGGAATAATTCAAGTAAGGGGAGTCTGAGTGCAACTCTATCAACAACAATATCAATAAATAGTCTTCTTCTTCTACATGATCCAAGATGGCGTCGCTGATGCGCGAGGTCGTACTCGTGGTCAATGGCATCGTCTTGTTCTTTCTTCTTTATCGTCCCGTCTGGGTCCAATCGTTGGACGCGATTGAATGCTCCGGTTTGGAGTCTTAAATCGTGGCCTCATTTGTTGTTTAGGGGTTTTCTTCTGGTGGCTCGATCGTATGGCGAACGGGTGTCCCAGTTCGTTTTCCAGATCGTGCCTACCGGTTACTGGCGAGAATCCACGTAAGTGGCTGTCGCAGCAACAAAGTGGTGTATTTGCGCGGAGTGTCTCCTTGCAAATAGTATCCACCAAGAGCTCACAATTTTACCAGTGTGAAACTGGGAGAATGCCTTTCGGAGATCACGCTGCAGTTGATAATGTCCTCGATCAATCCTTGCATATTGGGGTGCTAAAGGTCTGACTTTGAGGAGCTGTTTTACTGCGCTTGTGATGTGTTCGGTTTTCAGTTTTGTTCTGTCTTCTTGGCGGGTTTTTCCCTTCCAAATCGACAACATCACATGTTTGGAGCCAGCCAATGAGGGGCGGCTCGAGCGCAGTTCTTGCTCGAAGGCATGCACCTGTGCGAGTGAGCCAGGAAACAACACGGTGGGAGGGAGAGTTGTCATAAGTGAAGGGGTTGGCCAACAACCTCTTCTTCACACTACAGGTAGCCCAAAGGGAGAGTCTTTCAGGGTCACCACAACCTTTGTTAGTTAGGTTACAAATGAATTTAGTCACAGTGAATATCTATGTTTAAAGGTAGGTTCACACTTGTGTTCACACTAGACGCAATGCAACGCAATGCAACGCAACGCAACGCAATGTTTCAAAAAACAAAACATGTAGAATTGTAGCCAGTGAAAAATGCTACAATCCTGGACTGGTTTCAGAATTTTTCGGAGCCGTTTTAGTATCGAAAAATACCAAAATCCGTTTCATGGCATTCATTTTTGTTCACAGTGACCACCAGTGGCGCTGCGAGATTGAAGTCGTTTCAGATTGGCTGGAAGTATGTTCACTGATTGGTTGAACGCAAGCATATTCCTTGCTTTACGTCTTACTTCAACTTTGAGTTGAAGTAGAAATTTACGACTACTTCAGCTATTTTTAGACGCAAGGGCTTGCGTTGCGTTTGTTTTCTTGCGTTGCGTCTAGTGTGAACACAAGTGTGAACCTACCTTAAGACATCTTTTATTAACATTATGCTTACAACTAATAATCGACTGTCTTCTCTTCTTTGTTCAGTCCAAGATGGCGTCTTCGATACGCGTGGTGATTAGCCTCGGCATGTGTGGTCAATGGCATCATCTTGGTGTCTCCATGTCCTTTTGGGTCCACTCGTTGGACGCGATTGAATGCTCCGGTTGAAGTCTTAGTTCGGTTGCCCTTCTCGTGTTGTCTAGGGGGTTTTGGATCCGCTCAAATATGCAATTGGTCGGGAGTCCCAATTTTGTGTATTTCGTGCCGATGGGGTTGGTTACGATACTCCAGTGAAGGCTGTCGTATCAACTATTATATGTAATCGCCCTTGAGAGTCTCACAGGCGATGTATACAACTGATTCTTACTTTTACCAGTGTAAGATTGGGAAAACTTGCCTTTCGAAAATCACACTGCAGTTGGCTATGTCCTCAGTCACTCCTTACATTATGTGGCTAAAGGTTTGACTCGTAAGGATCTCGGTACTGCGGTATATGTGACGTGTTCGATTGTTGGTTCTGTTCTGGGGTTTGGTGGGAACTTCCTGCTTAAATACTTCAAGACACATGCTTCAGTCTGTCCAATGAGGGGTCATACCGAGCATGGAGCCTTGCCCAAAGGCACGCTCCTATTCGGCGAGGGGGAAACAAAACGGTGAGAGGAAAAGTGATAACGAGGCGAGGGGCTTGGTCACTAACCATTTCTCACTCCGCA
Source organism: Strigamia transsilvanica (assembly GCA_034701245.1). Taxonomy (NCBI): domain Eukaryota; kingdom Metazoa; phylum Arthropoda; class Chilopoda; order Geophilomorpha; family Linotaeniidae; genus Strigamia; species Strigamia transsilvanica. Next base: position 7,555 of record JAQIXU010002763.1, read on the forward strand.
GATGGCCCTAAGGAAGAGTCTCCCAGGGGCCACAACAATTTATTTCATGTATAATATTCACGGGAATATTATCCCAACGTAATAAATCATTTTAGTTGCTCAATTTGTTATTAACCCTTTCTCGGAACCGGATTACATACAGAACCAACAAGTATTTGGGTCCTTTCGACTATTCCTTTTATGCAGTTAAGTTAGGCAAGTCATGTTTAAGTAACATTTTATTCGGTCTGATTTATCGTTAAATGAGCAATTGCTCATTATCATTATAGCGATGGTTTACTTTGCTATTTATATTATGTTGAAGGGCCTGATAAGTATGTTGAGGAAGCCCATTAAATACGTACATTGAGGGGCCCACTAAGTGTGTTGAGGGGCCCTACTAGTAAGTTGGGGCGCCTGTTAAGTAAGTTGAGGGGCCTGCCATGTATTTGAGGTGATGTATGTTGAGGAGCCCCCTAGCCTCAGGGCTCCAATAAGTCTGTATCCACCAGTGCAGAACATACAGTGGTGGCCAAAAGTTTAAGAATATGAAGAAAATTTTTTTAAACTGAAAAAAAAATATAAAAAAATGTTTTCAAGCAAAATAAAAAAATTACCACGTGAAAGTACATAGAAAATAGTCCCCATATACGTTCAAAGTAAATTAAAAATGGTGATGGTACCCAGATGGTAGGCACAACCAGAATGAGCTGGGTAAATGATGTGGACAAAAGTTTAAGAACTCCACCTTTTTTCAGTGGTAACAGCACTTTAGGGTGGTAAGACAATTATTAAACATTGAAAGTTAGTCATTTAACACATTTTAAGGGTTTTATGGTTTATAGGCAATGGGTAAATCAACAAATTTGGATGCGGGTACATGTCGAAGTGTTGTAGCCTGACGACAGAAAAATAAGACGTTTCAGGAAATTTCTGAAATGTTGCACATCTCCAAAACTGCTTGTTACCAAGCATGGAAGTTGTTTAAAGATACAGGAGGCTACGGAGATCGACCAAAGTCTGGACGACCTCGAAAAACAAATGAGCGTACAGATCATAACATCCATCGTCTGTCAAAAAAAATCGGTTTGCTGATTCAAATGCTATTAGAAAAGAAATCATGGAGCAGAAATTGGCAGTAGTGAGTTCACGTACAATTCGACGTCGTCTTAATTGGTTCGGACTTCATGGTAGGATTGTACGGAGGAAACCACTCATTTCAACTAAGAACAGAAAGGCCCGTTTGGAGTTTGCAAAGAAGCACCTGAAATAGAGTGCTAACCAGTGGGCAAAGGTTTTGTTTTCTGATGAAAGCAAGCTTAATAGGATGTCATCAGATGGTGTACGTTATGTTAGGCGCCTCAAGGGTGAAGAATTTAAACCTCATTGCACCATTAAAACTGTCAAGGGTGGAGGTTGCAGTGTGATGGTGTGGGCTGCCTTTCCTGCAGAGGGTATTGGTCCAATTTGTCGAATAAATGGGATCATGGATTGTTTTCTGTATGGAGATGCCAAAACCATTTATTTATCAATAGGACAATGATCCTAAACACACGTCACATGTGGTGAGAGATTGGTTTGCTGCTAAAAAAATTAAAGTTCTTCCCTGGTCTGCTCAATCGCCCGACTTAAATCCCACCACAATAAGGGCAATGTGACTCATTATTAATTATTTTCATAGTATATTGTACATTCAATCAATAAAAATCTATTGATTTGTACCATATTCTTAAACTTATGTCCACATCATTTACCCAGCTCATTCTGTATGTGCATACCGTCTGGGTCCCATCACCATTTTTAATTTACTTTAAACATAAATGGGGACTATTTTCTATGTACTTTCACGTGGTAGTATTTTCATTTTGCTTGAAAAGATTTTTTTAAATTTTTTTTCCAGTTTTAAAAAAATTTCTTCTAATTCTTAAACTTTTGGCCACCACTGTATGCTCGAACTGTAAATAGACTTTCGGTGAGTGCTGTGACATTCACACGTTTTTGGGTTTTCATGCACTTCCTCCCTTTTCTGATTCTCCATTATGAGTTTTCTGAACAGGTATTTCGGTGTCTAACACTCAAGTGTTTTGCAGTTTTAATGATGTATTCTAAAAGAAAAGCAGCAGAAATTCGACGCCTTACAGAAGCATACGTGCAATTCAAATTGGAAACCTTAACATTTCCAACTGCTGAAACCAAAATGAATCAAAAATTGGCAAGAGTTTATATTTTTCGATTAACTGCTGGCATACTCATACTATGTTTGTGCATATTCCAATGTTTGGATCAAATCATTTATTACGCTCAAAGGCCTATCAAAGTTCATGCTGATATTACTCAAGAAACTGTTGGTGATTTTCCGGCAATACATGTAAATTCAATTTATACGGATAAAGAGGTTAAAAATAGAAAAGAAATTATATCAAGTGAGTTAATTTTTTTTTAATGTAGTAAGTGCATTCATAAAGTTAACTAAACTGGTTTGAAATTTTTGGAGTGTTCTGCACTCCATAGTTTTGTATTTTTCCTGTTTGTGTTTGCTGTTGGGCATTACTTTTGGGTGGCGCCACCTATTGAATAGTCCCTCATTAGGTTCGATGCGAATTTCACACGTTTAAATTGACTTTATGAATGCACCTAGTATTAAATTTGGCATCATTACATGTGGCATTTTAAAAAATCTAGCATGCACTCATGGTCATTTTCATATTGACAATAAAACAGACCTCTATGAAGTAATGTAAATGCAAAATTTTACACCTATGATACAAGATATCACTTTTTCAAGAGTAAGTAAAATAATTCAATAATATCATACTCTTTTTTGCTTTTAAATAATGCGAGGTTTCCCGTATGGTTCAAAAACATGTTGCAATTATATTACACAATATATTATAATGGTATCCCGTCCTAAGCGCGTACGGCCTAAGAGCGTCGACGCTCTTGGGACGATGTCAAACCGTCCTAAGCGCGTCGGTTCGCGTGTGCAGACTGTCGTATTTCAAAATGCAAATGCATAATGAGTGTTGAAGCAATGTTAAAATTTGGCAAAAAGTTGGATAGAATGGTGTCGTCCAATGGCTCCGTAAGTCCAAGGGTCGAATGAATGCGACGCGACCGCGACACGACCGCGACACGACGCATTCTGAAGACCAAAACGACTGAAATTTATCACAAAAATCGTAGCGAATCGTAGCGAATTGTCCGTTTAATGACGTGTTTGAACCGAGTTTTGTCTCGAAATGTGTAGAAATGACCGAATGTGGGCGGTTGCGGGTCGGGAACGGTTAAAAATTCCTTTTCACGGACAAGACCAAGCGCTGGATTTAATTTTAACCTTCCGGAAATTCAAAAGCCTTTAATTTAAAAAAAAAATGAAATAAATTAAAATTAAAATTAAAC
>JAQIXU010002764.1:0-10927 GCA_034701245.1 Strigamia transsilvanica
TATTAATTTTTTTTCATTTGTTTTTCTTTGAAATGTAATTAGAAATAAAAATTATTTTTTTGAAAATTGGAATAAATGAATAAATAGATAAATAAAGTAGAATTAATTGAAATTGAAAATAGGCATATAAAGTGTGGCAACACACTGGCCCTGTTTTTTATCTATGCTCCGCTGTGCTCCGGGCTGATTTTTAAACATCTCTCAAGTAAATAAATAGGCAAAAGTATTAGTAAAAAATAAGTTTATTGTCCCATATAAAAAGGACCATACCCTGGCCATTGATTGGTCCACCAATGTCTGAGCTGACCAGACCTAACCTAATCTGACCACACCTGACCTGACCTAACCTAATGTAACCTAATCTGACCAGATGTCCCATATAAAAAGAACAATACTCCGATCATTGATTGGCCCGCCAGTTGTCAAACTTATCCTCTCAGCAAGTTTATATCATCGTGGTAATCCACGACCTGATCGTACCCATTTTTTTTAACAGTAAAATCTGTCAAATTTTTGCCACAATTTTTTTAAATTAGATGCAACACTGATGTTACTCACGCTGTAATATAGGAACAGCATGATTCTAACAATTCATGATGTCAGGTTAGGTCAAAACATACAAAAAGTCATCAAAAATCTACCGAAATCAATCCAAAATTATCGACACTCGGCCAAAATCTATCAAAAATTAACAAAACTCAAGCAAAAGCAATCAAAAGTGTGGTGACCCTGGGAGACTCCTTCCCTGTGCCTTTAGCAAACACATAAAATGCAAGGATTGATTGAGGACATCGTAAACTGCTTTGTGATCCCCGAAAGGTATTCTCCCAGTCTTTCACACTGGTAAAATAGTGATATCCGGTGGCATTATTTGTGGGAGACTCTCCGAACAAATACGCCACTTTACGCTGCGACAGCCACACCCGTGGATTCTCAACAGCGAACCAGCCGGCTCGATCGCACACTCTGGCAGGGACACCCGGCCTAAGTGTGATCAAGCCGCTAAGAAGAAACCCCCTAGACAACACAAAGGCCACGATTTAAGACTCCGTAAAAGGAGCATTCAATCGCGTCTGACGAAGGACTCGACGGGACAAAACGAGAAAGACGACGCCATTACGACCACGTGTAGGGCGAACTGAACATGCGGTAAGAAGACGCCATCTTGGATCGATAGGAGAGAAGACCGAATATATTTATTGTTGTATTTCATACGATAATAAAAGACGTCTTAAGCATAAAGTATAAACTGACTAATTATTTGGTATTCAATATATTAGAGGTAAGTGACTCGATTCATTCAATTAAGTATAAACCACGGAGTTGCAACACAGCTCCACTTCACTCGATTTGTTACATCTGTAATAAGAACAGGAAGGGACGCGACAAAAGTTAACAAAGCTCGAGCAAAATCGATCAAAACTTAACAAAGCTCGAGCAAAATCAACCAAAATTAACCCAAAACCACCAACTTATCCTAACCTAATCTGACCTAACCTGACCCCGACCATTGATCGGCTTGCCAATTGTCAGATAGAATAGTGAGACACAGACAGACTCACAGACTCACAGACTCCTGACGATTAAGTATATAGATGACGTTGAAATCACTAGGCCTTTAGTTTTGCTTTTCATTTAAATATAAATGAATGACAAAACTGGAAATAAATATGATTCCATTGAATCACAGTTATTTCCATCGGCCTGTTGTGACGGTACAATGGCCGCCAACCTACTATGAGGATCGGACGCCATTTTTACATTAGGACCAAGAAACTCGCAGTTTACCGTAATTATGAAGATTAATTACCCCTTGATTGTTAGACCAGTTTAAAGAAGTCCCTGTAAAGTAGGGCTGAAAAAGCCAATTCTATGTTAGCTTCTTTATTATTCATGATTCGCCATATGTCGGCCTAATTATTGTTTAACGTTGTACTTTAGTTATTGCTCCATGTAATCCTGTTATATGGACCCAATTAATTATATGTGTTTTAAGAAAACTCTAGTTTTCGCGTGTTCATTTCATTCTTAAGTGTTTGCCGCAATCATATCTCAGGGTAGGGAATAAGTGACCCCTTTGGCTTTATAATATTTGCATATTATACCCAAATTCGCTATCGTCACAACTGCACGTTTACATACTTGACATTTTTTTTTCTATTTCCCTACCCAGCTGGGGCTGGGAGCGAAGGAAGGGTCCAAGCAGGGGTCTTGACCTGCGCGAACCTGACATTAACCATTTTTGGGTCCACAGATCTGTCATTCAATTTATCGGCAAAACGGGAGTTTGAAATTTCAATCCTCGATTAAAATAAATAAAATTCGATGAAAGGGGACATCACCATCCTGGATACAGTCTTGGAATTAAACTTAGTCCATTATCTAATTTTAAAGAATGTCTTAATCTTGACTACGGATGGTCATAACTCCTCAGGCTATGGTTTAGTAGTCTAAAGTGTTCAATTTGGTTGAAATGATAACTCATAACCTACAAGTTCATATTAATATTCCATTCGAGACAACTATTTACAGGCAATAAAATGTTCGTATTTAAATACCATAAACAAGCGTTATATGAATTTAAATCTCTATTTCTCGTATCGTAATTCGAATCTGCCGCCTGAACACGCTACTACGCACTCTGGTGGCACAACCAATAATCACGTACGGTTCCAAACCGTCACAATGTTCATCCATTTTGCTTTTTATTCTTCTTTGCCTTATCTTCTGTCGAAAATTAAAGGGAAAAAAACGTTTTTTTCTCTTGATTTGTTTTTGTTTTTTGACGTTAAAGCACCACCCAATTGCATTTCAATGTTTAAAATTTGCTCGATTGTGCCCCCTAAAAACGTCACAGCAACCATTAGCTCCATCCCATTTACTGCTGCTGACTTGGAGAAGTTGTAAAACTTACTAAACGGTTTTCCCTCAAGCTTGTTCATTTAATTAAATTAGAAAAAAAAAAACCACAAGTTAACGATTGTCGATGGTAGTTGTAACAGCTAAGCGAATGAATTACGTCATATTTTATCAGAACGTTGCGCTATTTATACAAAAATGATGTCACTTCGTAATCGAAGTACATTTTCGTCGTTCCTAATCATGTATCCTCACCGCCTCGCCATTCCGAGGGCGGCCTAAGCAATCGCGATTCGGCCGTTTTATGTGACTTCTTTAGTATACCGTTTCCTGACAATTACAAAAGGATGGGTAAATTACTTTCCAAAATATTTGGAAATAAAGAAATGAGAATTCTCATGCTGGGTTTAGATGCAGCTGGAAAGACAAGTACACGATCGCTTTGAATTTTTTTTTTAATTGACACAAGATTTTCAGTGAATTTAATTCCCACTCAACTCATTCTCTTTTTAGCAATTTTATACAAGTTGAAATTAGGTCAGTCCGTAACCACCATTCCCACAGTCGGGTTTAATGTAGAGACAGTCACCTATAAAAATGTCAAATTTAATGTATGGGTAAGTTAAGTAACAAACATCATTCGCAATCGTAGAATACTCTTTTTTTTTTTGTATCCAAGCCTTGATACGAAGTGAACATTTTGTTTTATTTCTATGATTAATGTTTGGCGTATAGTATATGGCTTTTGTGACCAATTTTTTTTCTTTTTAGGATGTAGGCGGGCAAGACAAAATACGTCCTCTTTGGAGGCATTATTATACTGGAACACAAGGGCTTATATTTGTAGTAGATTGTGCTGATCGTGATCGAATAGATGAAGCACGGCAAGAACTACATCGGATAATTAACGACAGAGAAATGAGGGATGCTATTATATTGATATTTGCCAACAAACAGGATTTGCCTGATGGTAATTATTTGATTGCACTTACAAACAACTGAAATATTGAATATTTTTCTTGTTTGTGTACTACAAACGACAATTTATGAAATTAGAGCGTACAATTAAAAAGCAAAATAAGTGTACGCGTTCAATACTGAGTTCCGTAAATCTACAATTTGTGGCCCGGTAAAATAAAAAAAACAAAAATGTATAAAGAAAACCTAACTTAAAAAAGTCAAAAAAGCGATTTAATTAAAAAAAAAAAAACAACACAACAGGCCAAGGCCTTTATTCGGAGTTTTAGGAATATATTATAGCCTTTAAATGTTTTGGCGTTTTTTGAACACAGCCTTTCCATTCCAAATATGCACGTCTTATTTTAGTTATCAGAATGCTGCCGTATGTGGAATTTCACGTAGCTTGTGCTGAAATTTGTATGAAAATTTTTGTACAAGTTGATTAATAACCTTGACTAGCAGCTGAAGATTTTGTTTTTTACATCAGACTTTTAACAGTTTAGAACAATTCAAGCTGTAGGCGTGACAAAGCATGCGTGTGAATAGCAGTAGCAAGAACTGTTTGCAACAAATAATATAAGAAAACTGCAGTTGTTAAATATCGGCTGGCAGATTATTTTATACCTGAATTCTTTTTGACTAGTGGTTACGCTCTTTTCGACTCGGATATTTTTGGCCGAATTTTCTTCGACCAGGATTTTTTTCCAAACAATATTCTCAAATACATGTTGAAAGCACAAAAAAATGCGTATTTGCTATGTTTTCGATTTAATTTGTACAATAACATTAATATGATTTGTAATTTAACAAACTGAACGAATACCTGTTTCATTTGTTTCATTTCGTTATATTCCTAGTCTAAAATTATCCTCGTCGAAAGGAATTGTGGGGAAAATGTTATTGGTCGAGAGGATTACTGATTGTAAAAAAACGGAGTCGAGAAATCCAGTCGAAAATATTTCTGACTGGAATGAACCCGGGCTGAAATTATTACACTATCAAAGGGGGAACCAAGAAGGACACCCTGTCTGGCAGTTTGCGTGGCCTGCGTTGCATTTGCACTTCGAAAATGCAGATTTTTATTTAGAGATCTATTTCTGCATAATGAAATTTTAAAACCACCATTTCCTTAAAAATTTGTTTGATTACTTTTAATTTAAATTCAACTTGACTGCCATCATTCAAAATGTGGCAGTGTACATTTTTTCAGCATGATAAAAGTGATGGCAGTGATGGCAAGAAATGGGATAAACATGCATTTCTGAAGTTTGAAATTAATTAGAATTACAACAATAAAATCAATCACGCACGTGATGTGATGTCTGAGGAAAAACCAAATAATAGTTATGGCAAAATACGAAAATGTTTGGTTTGTACATTTGGGTGATGCCAATGAATATACTGCATGTGCAAGAATGATCTATTTCCGAATTAAATTGATTTTATTTATTTATTGTCTCTCTCGTCTAGCAATGAAACCTCACGAAATTCAAGAAAAACTGGGTCTCACTCGAATACGTGACCGTAACTGGTATGTGCAACCATCCTGTGCAACAACAGGTGATGGTCTGTACGAAGGCCTAACTTGGCTCACGTCAAATCATAAATCCTGAGCGTGCAGTAAAAATTATCGAAATCAATTAATTCATTGTTGCAGAATTGTTTAGCTTTGATCATCAACCAAAAAAAAATTGTAACTAATTTTCATTCGAGAGATATTTAAAACAAACATGGAAGAACAGTTTAAATAAAGGATGATTGGTTAATTGTGTGCAAATTAGGTGCCAAATGGAATGGTGGAGAAAATTTGTTAAAATTGTTGTAATATGCAGAGAGGAAATCCTTCCATATGATTTTCGTTGTGAATTAATTCTGAAAATTTATATGAATTGTTTTTCTTTTTTGTGTTTCTTAATTAAGCTTTTTTTTTTTTTTTTTTCAAGAAATTTGTTTAAATTGAATTGTTAATCAAAAGAATGCAAGTTTTTATCAAACTTCTAACTTAATTTAATTTCATAGTAATTTTAGTTTTCAAGTAATTCACTGCCATCACCATTAATTTCGATCGTTATTTTTATTCTGTACCATTCTGTATTCATATTGTAAATTTGCTTTTCTTTCAGTCAGACTTTTAATGTCAACTCAACTAATGGGTGTATTTAGCTAATTGAATTCATATTGAGTTGATATTTAATTGTGTGATAGCTGACAAATGACTAAATGGTAAACAAAAAAATTAAGCTTTGAAAATAAAATTAAAATATAATTGTAGAATTGATTACGAGGCTTGCTTGTATTTTTATAGCAAATAATTTATTGCTTCATCAAGTAGATGGCATTACAGGCCTAAGGCTAATATACAACTTGAATTGGGTGTCAGATACAACAAAAAGAAGGTTATATTTCTGTTTACAACATTTAGAATTAAGTTTGGGATCAAGTCAGTTAGAGAAAACTGACTGGATATTTATTGAATGAATTTTATTCAATTTCAAACTGATTACCTTACCTGTAGGGCAGTGCTTTCCAAACTTTTGGAGCTGCGGAGCCCTCTAAAAGCATACAAATTTTCACGGAGCCCCTAATCATTGTGTGCGGAGCCCCTAATCCTATTTTTATATAGTTCTTTTATATCTTTGAGGTAACTCGCGGAGCCCTTTGAGGTATCTCGCGAAGCCCTAGGGCTCCGCGGAGCACACTTTAGGAAACGCTGCTGTAGGGTATTCCTAAATCGATTTGAATCGAAATCAATTTGAATTTACAAGATTGTGAATACAAAAATCAAAAGTTTAGAAATTGAGAAGATGATGATTGAGAAAAGATGATGCTCAAAAGTTTAAATTAAAATAAGTTAAAACTAAATGAAATTAAAATTGATATAACGAATTATTCGGTATAACAAAAAAGTTTTCAGGAACACTTGAATGCCCACAAGACCTTGGTATAACGAATTTTGAAAATTAATCACATGACTCACGACTGATGTGGCTATTTATAAAATGAGAGAACAACAATACCTATTGGAGGAAATTCCCATTTTAAAATGGCTGCTTATGGAACTTTTGCCACAATAAAAAATAAATAAAGCATCACTTTGTGACGGTTATAAAAGCATAGTTATTAAATTTGCCACCAGGTCGTGCTTTTACGATTAAATTGCGCGACATTCGAATTGACATAGAAATCCAATCTGACGACTTGAAATGTTACGATAAACCATTGTTTATGTTTATACAGTAAAACGAGTGATTGAATACAATATTCCCATGAATATTTTGTAATGGAGGTTTGACGATCATGTTTGCAGAATAAGTGAAGATTCCGGATTGACATTGTAACCGTGGCCGTGAAATACATGGCTATCGATTGGAACCGCAGGGCAGTAACTTGGAGTGGAAGAGGCCTATATATCGCCCTTCCATGTGCTTAGACAACTGGGAGAATGACGGACGGTAAGGGACTTGTAAACAAGAGGGTTGACGGCATGGCGACCCTGAATAAGCTGTCACTTAGCTCTAGTCAATGTGCAACTTTTCCATTGCAGTCATGTTTTAATGCTCAAAATGAATCCTAAGCTCCAAAATATCATGAAATAACACATTGTCGATGGTTAATTACTACAGAAATTGTTTTTGTGAATGTTTAATTACAATAAAATCACAGATTTCCTGAGTTTTGGAGTCCACGAGTTCTAACCCATGTCGTAAGTTTAAAAACCGACAAATCCAAAATCTGTTTTCACAGTTTTAGTCTTATATCAACTATTTATCATCATCCATTCATAGAAGTTCATTTTATAAACTATTTTGCTAGTTATTGCAGTTTGACTGTAGCGCACTTATCATTTTGTCACACCTCTATTTTCATTTTTTTGCAATAAAATCTGTTTGTTTATCAATTGGCCCATAAGTTTCAGCATTTGTTTGTATCACAACTCTGCACTTTTGATTTAAATTTCAAGTTTCTATCTGCATCCATTGCAGAGAAATTAAGAAATAATGGGGCGCACTTATCTTTTCTAACAGAAAAACTGGACCTTATTTGCGCATCGTCACAGTATTTACAAGCTAGCTGGCACGCTCTCATTGTTCTGGCACGCCCTCATTGTTCGGCAACAAAAGATTCTAAAATGGCACCAAAGAAAAAACAAGAATCTTTAGATTTAGATTTTAATAATAATACAACTTTGCAGAACGTTAGAACCCAGCATGCGAAGACTGCAAACCATCGAAATCCAAAGAAAAAGATAATTATTTTTTAAGGTTTGGTATCTTTTTTTAAATCATTTTTAATGGTTTTTTCTCTCATTTTAGACTTTTTTTTTTAAGTTTTAAGACTATTAATTTTTTTTTTAAATAATTGGCGAGGCGGGTGCGGGTCAGTATTTTTCAACCCGCAGCAGATGCGGTTCGGTTGCATGGGCACCTGTCCGGATTGTGGCATTTATTGCACTGAATATTTCACTTATAATTTAGTAAGTTACTGTCAATTATGCCAAATTCGCCGTGTAACTGATTTGTAAGTAAAACAAATCATATCAATATTTTTACAAATATTAATAATTATCTTATTTATTCATTAGGCATGCAAGAGCAGAGATAAAGAGCATGAGAAGAGCCAGCATAAGGCAGTTAATTAAGCTGTATGTCGTTCTTTTGGCGTTTTTCTTTTTAATCCTATAGAGTCCCTTGTGCGGCAACACCGATTCGCAACAATGTCAGAGAAACACAATTGTTCAAACTACCGTCGCCACAGTCGCACCGATCTTTAACATCAACTTTCACCGATAATACTAGATTCTGAGTACCGGAAATGTCTAAATTAATAAAAATTATGGGCCCTTGTTGATGGACCTCGAGTCGATATTACGTGTAACCATATAAGTGAGGAGTAAGTTAATAATAATCGAACTCCGAGAAAGGATCGAACGTAATAAATAAAAATGTCATTTGATCATCCATTTATAGTTATTTTATAGGTTTGTTTAAAATCTTTTGTTACTTTTTTTAATCAAGAGTGCCTGGCATTAAAATAATAGATGGTCAAAAAAATTTGTCTTGGAGTGTAGTTGTTATAATAATTGTTATGATTATTGTTAATTATCGTTAAAAGAAGAGAGTTTAACATTAAAAAGAGATATACTGTAACCTGGGTGTAGATGCTAAAATAAGTATTTCATTCTTGTATTTTGTTTTGTGTTTTAAAATTACAAAATCTGTGATAAGCAATGTTAAGTAGGGGATCTCAAAATAAATGTTTTGTAAGTGTAACCAGCAAGGTTCTTGGAGATAAGGTGCGAGTCTCTTAGGTTTTCTGGAGCCCAGAAAAATTTTAAGAGGGGGCTGTCACGCGTACAGGCCGTACCATAAGCCGGTGGGCCTGTGCGCGCATTTTAGAACATCGTTAGTTTCAATAAACCACCAATAGAGCGTGTAATGGAAATGTTTCGATAAACTATCACCAGAGTGTGCTGACGGGTCTGCGTGGTCGGAAAGCGTTTAAGAAGTGCGTCGAGTCGCTTACGGTGGTCGGCTTCTCCGCTCGACATCATTAGCGCGACATGATTAGCGCAACTCGATAACTGTTATGTGTATTTGTCACCACACTGTTTCATGTTTGCAACAATACTTGATTATGAGTGTTTGCAATAAAAAACAACCTTGCTTGGCAACTTCTGCGAACAAATTACAACTCAAACTAGTATCAGTCACCTCGTATTCTCACACGAACAGATCGCACCGTAAGCCGGTAAGCCGGTGGGCCTGTGCGCGCATTTTAGAACATCGCTAGTTTCGACAAACCGCCAATAGAGCATGTAATGAAAATGTTTCGATAAACCATCACCAGTATGCTGACGACCTGTGACACTTGATCACTGTCATAGGGCTGGTCTACTCTGGATGAATGGGTAGAATAAAAGTGAACTTAATAGAGTGGAGAGCACAAATTAGACAGATCTAGACTCAACCCGATGAACGCGAGTTATCTTTTCACATTAGAAATGCCAGTAGGCACGAGTTCTAAGTGTCTGTGTCAAATATAAAACCTTATTAGATTTTCGAGCCTGCTGGGTATTTAGTATTTAAGTTACTTTGAAGTTCCATTAGGATGTATAGCAAACAAATCCTGTATTTGAATGTAAAAGTGTGTTGAGTTTAGTTTTAATTAACCCAGAATAAATCTGAGTTTATTTCATTGAAATAAAGGTTTCCATTCTTTGTAACACTCTCTCTTGTCTACAGGGTGTAGCTCATCCCCCTACACACTTAGCAGTATTATCCAGCTCCATTTATCAATAATGTGCCAAGCTAAGAATATCCCATTTCTCTTCAGAGTTTTGCAGTTATTTATAACCGAAAAATTCTGAAGAGAAATGGGATATTCTTAGCTTGGCACATTATTGATAAATGGAGCTGGATAATACCAACAACACTCGAATTGAATAATGAAAAACAAACCAAGCATCACAGCTGAGGAAGATAACCAAACCAAACCAAACCAAACCAAGCCAACCAAACTGAAAAATGGATCCGAAACAGATCAAGAGTTGTCAGACAAGTTAATGAAAGAAATAGAAATCGTTAAAAAGTTGGTTCCAAAAACGAGGAGCATCACAACGATCCTGACCGGGCGGGTATAGTAACCGAACAGTTGCTGGACGGGAAGGGGACACCGGTGGTTCCTCTGGAGACCCGGGGGCAATTAGAAAATGCGAAGTTTTTTTGAAAGTAGAAGTCGGACACGAATTCCATTTAAGACTTAATTGATTTATTTTTTTTAAAAATGTTCGGATAACTTTGTCAGCTGCGGAGCGGGGCGGGTCAAGCAGAGAAGTTATGCGGGGCGGGTGCAGGTCAGTATTTTTTCGACCCGCAGCAGACGCAAGTCGGTTGTGGGTTGGCTCAAAACCCACCCGCACGCAAGCTTAATTATGATTTCACTGCTTATGCCACCCCGTTATGATGTCGCCTGATGAGGCCACCCCTCTGCATCATAGCACGGCATGACCCTGGCTACACGTGCCATGGTGCCTTATTAATTCGCCAACCACCACCTGCTGCAACCACAACAAGTGGCGGTAGTTTTAATTTTCTAGCCCCAACAGAAA
>JAQIXU010002765.1:0-10926 GCA_034701245.1 Strigamia transsilvanica
TTTCGAGACCTATCGAATGCATTTTTCGGATTCGAAATCCGTCCGGCGGTTTCGGAGGAGATAGAAAGGGACAGACAGACACACACAGACAGACTCCTCACGATTAAGTGTATAGATTTGCCGCTCGCCAAGTCCCAGATCTAATGTTTTTTGTTTATTTTTTTGTTCATTTTTTCAAGTTGAGTCCACATGGGATTATCGACAGTTCCAATAATAAGAACTTGTTAATACAGTAAAGATTTGATTTTGAAGTGAAGGTTTGATTTTTGGATTTTATAAATCGTTACAATACATGTTGTAAAAAAAATTGTTTATTTCTTCATTTTTGCTTCATTTTTTTAGATTAAAAGCTGTTGAAATTTGTCACTTGAGCATTTACCTTGATGACATGATCGGCGGATCCCGTGGCGAACCATTGGTTGCCCAGGAGAGAGGTGCTGCCAGTGAGCATAAACAGAAAGTTACGATGTTCTTATGCCTCTTGCTAGAGCGTTTTACTCATGTTTTCGACGTGGATTTGGGCACCTACGTAGGAGAGCCCATTTAGCTCGTGTTGAGGGCCAATGCGATTCCAAAATTTTATCGTCTACGACCCATTTCGTTGCCCTTGAGAGGCAGTGGCAAAAGAATAATTCCGAGTAAAGCAACTTTTATCAAAGTGTTATTATAATTTATCGTTGTTAAAACCATCGCGAGCAGCGATAATAGTCTTAGTCTGCAGTAAATTATAGTTCCATTGCATGTATATTATTTGGTATTGATTCTAAGTTATTGTTTTAGTCTTAATAAGTTAATTACTGTAAGTTGTGATTTGTTTATTTACGACGCCACAATCCAGGATTGGATTCGTGTTTGCCACGTTGTACTGCCGATATATCAGGTGCCTCCACCTGAAGAACAACCACCACAACCAACACAACAATCGAAGTGGCAATATAAACTCACCACATATGGCCCAAATACACAACACGTGGTACCAGAGGGTGGTTTTGCATAGTTGTGGTGAGTTCTAGCAACGTTTTGGATAACAAAACGGTTTCAATGGCCATTTTTAACACCGGATAGCCTGGTTTCAACCAGCTGAGGCCTAGCTTCAAGTAGCCTAGGCCCAGCTTCAAGTAGCCTGGATTTTGCAAGCATTGGAGATACATAAATAGATAGGTAGATAGGTAGATAAGTAGAGAATTAATGAGGGCAGCAGTGCTTTCAACAACTTGTTTGTGACTTTTGTAAACATCGCAGAATGCCACTAGATGCGTAACACGATTACTAAGCTAATCTAGATAGATAGGTAGATCAGTAAGTAGGTAGATAGATAGGTAGCTAAGTAAATAGACAGGTAGATAAGCAGATAGGTGAATAGATAGTTAGATAGGTAGATAGATAGATAAATAGATAGATAGGATTACAGTTGTGTAAAAAAGATACTTTTAGTCTGTGTTTGGAACAACAAACTGGTATATAGATAGATATGTAGGTAGTTATGTAGATAGATATAGATAAGATAGGTAGATAGGTAGGTAGGTGAGTGTGAATCCGAAGATCGCCACAATTAAACACTTTCCGGCACCCACCAACCTGAAGGAGCTACATCGTCTGCTCAAGAATCTGTTTGGCGACTGTGGCAGAGCCACTCAGACCACTTCTCAAGAAGGACGTAGAGTTTAACTGGACTGGACAACATCAGAAATCTTTTGACACTGTTAAGGGCTTACTCACGTCAGCAAAGATAATGGCACTGCCCGATTTAAACCAGCCTTTTATAGAGCACAGGGACGCCAGTCATAAGGGCTAAGGCAACTCTAATGCAAGAAAGAGAAATAGACGGACGGATGCTATAAGTCACTAAGTCTCCGGAACGCAAGACAAATTTCATTTTGTTTTGTTCCGTCAAAATTCTGTTTTAAAAAACCTGCCGTTTTCAAATTCGGTATAGAACATGGCCACAAAACACCAATTCCGTCGAGGATGCCAGACAAGCCGTCTACAACTAATACACGGAGCCATTATATTTGTTGAGAGCCTAAGTGACGATGCCCTTACGCTTTTTGCTAGTGTGTTTTACCCATGTTTTCGACGTGGATTTGGGCACCTACGTAGGAGCCCATTGAGCTTGTGTTGAGGGCCGATGCGGTTCCAAAATTTTATCCTGCACGACCCATTCCGCTGCCCTTGAGAGGCAGTGGCAAAAGAACCGATTGCCCAAGATATCGAAGCTAATAACTTATATCCGATAGGGCGAGCACCAATTTTTGAGGACCAAAGAGTGCCAGTGTGCCCGCTGGTCAGCATGGAGAACAGAGCATAAGAGTTCACACGGATGTGGTGTGGCCTGTTGGCACTGCGGCGGCCCTCAGTTTTGGAGCCAGTGCCTGGACTGACACTGCCCAATTTAAACCAGCCTTTTATAGTGCACACGGACGCCAGTCATAAGTTGTAATTGAAGTCGAGGGACTAGTTGCCAGGCATCACCACCATACTTCATCAAAATTTGTGATAATAACTTTTGGGTAGTGTAGCGGATTTGAGAATTTTCCTACATTTCTATTCTATTTAATTGCAATTTGCATTTTATTGCATTTTGGGCATTCCTGCACTCACAAAGTGGTAGCAGTGGATGGTTCGCTAAGCTCAAGGACGCGAACACCATCACTCTGTAGTTTGTGGGTCTGCAGAGAGTTCGATTTTCGAAGAACGAGCAACATGGCCGACGCAATTGCAGGAAGTACCCTAAATTGAATTGAATTAATGATCGCACTACTGTCCACCAAGCACTTAAAGAGCAAAGATGATCAACCAGACAAACCAGACATGGGAAGGCCACAGAGAGGCACTCGGCGTCACTGATTTAACGCTGCATCAGGGAGAAGAAAGCTTAAGTGATTCGAAACAATCATTTGAGAAAGCATAAGCTAGTACATAACGCAACGAGGGCGAGGGTGAGTTTTATCCTGCCTTATGGATAAAATTTCATCAGACCATATGATCATATGATCATTTGGATGGTAAGCTATTACAAAATCAATCTGTTTATAACCTGAAATCCCTCGAACGAGTTAACAGCCGAGATTTCGAACACGGCTAGGCGTAATTTCTAATAATTCAAACTATTGTGTGTACACGAAGAGCCAGGACAGTGACCAACAAAACAAAATGAAAATAAGAAGCAAAATAATGACCAATCACACTTTCCGAAACATCTAGAAAAAAATAAAACACAAAAAATAAAATAGAACTAACAAGCAAGAAAAAGAGGAAAAGTGGCCAATGATTAAGCCTCGATTAAGCCTACTTTCGAACATCCAAATTAACTAGCTTCCAACTAGAGAATAATCTGTTTCTACATCGATTTTACCCATTAGAATTCAGTCCCATCAAGTCATTTCAAAATCGGATCGGATCGAACAAAAACGAACGAAAAAAAATGAAAAAGAATGAAAACGAACGACACAACCGAAAACATGCTTTGAAGCCAGCACACATAGCTTGCGCATGCAGGACTGTTGCTATGCGGACGGAGATACGTCACTACGAGGGAAAGCTGCGCCCTCTCCTGGTGTTCTGTAGAACAGAAGGTTGAATTTTGGATTTTTGCTTGTGCGGGCGTCCGTGTTGATGATTCTGCTCCTTATAACAATCAAAGAAATTAACGATTCAATTCAAGATCTATCATTTCTCTGATTTTAACCTAACTTTCTCAATTTTGTTATATTAAATTTCGCCTACCGTCAATGATTCCTTTGCTTGCACTCCGCCTCGTTCCAATGTCGTTTCTGGGCAAATCGTTTCGTCTTCATCCTATTTTACGATTTTCGCTAGTCAATTTCAACTTAATAAATCGATTCCTAACCATAAAATTTCTCTCAAACGTCTGATTAACTCTGTACGAACCTTTTTTTGTGCATCCACGCTCTAATATTCCACATGCGCCGCCATGTTGGAGTTTTTCTTCCTTTTGTTACCAGGTTTTAGAGTTACCCTTCTTCGCTCTAACTTTCACATGGACGAAACGTCCGGTCGACGATTTGACCTGCAAAGCACGATGATGTGATCCTACCCCAAAATACCTGCAAAAATTGACTCGCCCAACCACTGGAGCGTGGGTGTTTGCGTGGCATTAGTTTTCTGGTAAAGATGACGTCATAGGTGACGAAGCGAAATATTGCCCGTAATCAGAAACAACAAAATGGCTGTCGATCTATTTCAACCCCTAAACAAACCAAATTCAGTTCATGTAACTTCTCCCAAAAGCGAGAACTATTAAAATATATGATAAAATCCAGGAATACATTATTTTCGTTTACAGTTGATTATAGTTGATTCTATTTTGGTGCCATTTTTAATACTGATGTATGTACTTCACTTTTCCGGATGAATGGGTGTTTACATTGCAGTTTGCAATGCGCAAAATGCCCAAAATCTACCTCAAACAAGTGGAATTTAGTTTTCTAGATAAGTACAGCTTTTCCATAAAACTAGTGTGTTGACATGATCAGTTTTCCGTAAATCCTTCTCTGGGGCCCCCAAGTCACACTGCGCCTATGGGCCTCAAGCAAGATAAAACTCACCTCTTTGATAAAGGTTTCCGAATGGCAAATAATCACTCACAAGTCAGTTCATTCACCGCAGAAATTAACATACAACGTCAATCCGGTGATAAATAACTGCAAATGAGGTCAATGTAATATAGGGCCATTATTGTAAATATTTCTATTGCCCGGAATAACCACATGCTGGTTATTTCCGATAACAGGAAAGTATCTCATGTTGTGTTCATAAACTGCCCCAAGCAGTTGCTTAGGGGTCCCCGATGGTTGGGGGCCCCCGGAAAAAGATCCGACTATGTCCCAGGAAAAATTAGTTGACTTATTGTTAACTTTGGAAGTAATTTTTTCTTTCTGGCATATGTATTTTTATTTCCTATATATAAAGAAATAATAGTAAGTGTATTTTTTAGATTTGTTAATATTAAACTTTTTTTTGGGGGGGGGGGGGCCAAAAAAATTTGGCTTAGGGGCCCCGCAGTACCTAAATCCGGCCCTGGTTCTTGAGAGTTTGCATTTAGTAAAAAGCGATACCAGATACCACATCGACATCGTAATACCTTGTTCATACCAGATAATTTGAGCTAGCCTAATGTTTGAATCTAGTTCTGAATATCGGTGCGAACGCAGTTAGCCCAAAATTATTTAGTTTAAAAATTTTTAAACTAGATCATTAAAATCCAGTTGTCTAAACTAGAAAACTGCCAAAGCTAGCCCTGAACAGTTCCTTCAATTCTGTATGCATGGCCCGTTGATTGCCTATTGGCTCCTCATAATTCCGTGCATACATAATAATTTTAATGCAAAAGAGTTCCATTGAAGTTGTTAAAAGGTATTAGAAGAAAGTTGATTATTTAAGTTCATGCAGAATTTATATTTTTATGTTTTTATGCACATCGGCCAAAGTTTTGACACACCATGATTCTCACATTTTTGGGTTTCGGTGTAATGTGATCAACCAAGTTCTTTGAAATTTTTTCACTGTTTTCTCATGCATTCTTTTATTACTGTTTAAATTTTTATTTTGTTTGATTGAGTAGTTTTAATTTTGTTGCAATTTTTTCTCCTGGGCCAAAGTTTTGTCCTGCACTGTAGTAGTTATTTCAATGACAAAAGATTTATGTTACCTTACAGAGAATCTGAAATGAATCACAACTTCGAACAGCAACAGCCATAAAATAAAAAACCTAACACCATAATCGCTATGCCAATTACAAATGCAACAAACAAGAAGGAAGTTAGCAAGGACAGGTTTCGAGCAATATTTGTTATTTGTTTCTCTACGAGTGGTTGATCCTGAAACTTCTCGTCACATTTGACCTTGAGCAAACAAAATAGCTGTGCACTGAAATCAGCGCAAAAACAGAAGAATACAATCTCGTGTTACAATTTTGGAATACACACCTCGGACATCCACGACCCACTGCGCTCGGCGTCATATGACTTAGCGCAGAGTATTGTGGAAGTGGAAAAAACGCAGATAGCAATCAAGATCTCAGAAGAGGCGAATCAACTTGTTTTTGCGAGTCAGCCGAAGATGGATTTGACTTGTGTGGTCTTTCTGGCACGAATGGCGCAACTTGTGGTGGAAATGATCGTCCTCGCCGCTATGTTTCTCAAGTTCCTGCAAACTGTTTGAGATGATTTGGAGGCACAGCAAATGCAACCAATGGATATTACAACTGGATGATTGGTACTGGCTAAAAAGAACTAGCAGGTTTGAGACCAGACATGATCCTGTATTTATAGTACATTATTAAATACAAGAAATGTTTACAGGAAAAGGGTCTCATCTAATCTTTCTAGTCACTGATATTTTCATATTTTGCCAATCATCACTGTTGAAATCAAAATACATGCAGAATAGAGCCGAATACCACATTTTTCAACTGCTTTTTCAATATATATATTTTGATAGTCCTAACTACAAGAGAAAAACAAAATGGCGCTCAAAGAACAAACACCGATCCAATTTCAGAGAATGGAACTGAAGGAGGATAGAAACCAAATCAAATCACATCAATCATTAAAGCTCAGCGCCTTCCATCCATCCTTCTCTTCTTTTTGTGGTGGGAACATGTTAAAAGCCATTTTCAACTGCCATTTGGATTGATTTTGTTAGGCCTAACTAATTCAACGCACGAATATGGAAGTACAAATTTAAATGAAAAATGTAGTTGCACGCTCAAAAAACAAATACTAATCCTATTTCAAACATCATCATTCACAGGATGGACAGTTGGAACTGAAGGATAGAAATCAAATCAAATCACAAGTGAAAACCCATTTGGATAGATTTTGTTAGGCCTAACAAACCAACGAGAAGAGAATAGAACATAGCACGAATATGGAAGTCCAAATTGAAATGAAAAATGTAGTTGCACGCCACACGCAAATAATAATAAGAATAACCAGCCCACGAGCGCGCGAGCAAATAAACAAACAAATATTACGTCATTGTCATTTCCATTTCAGTTCGGACAAAGCGACGTCTGGTGGGCAAAGGTTGAAATTGTTGTATTATTAAAAATTTCTGAACTTTATGTGGAATTAAATCAAAATGTCCAAAATAAAAATCGTATTATATCTAAATTTACTTTTTTTTCAAACATCACTTCTTGATCCGATGATTCCTAATTAGGTGCAAATTTCTCAAGAATTCCTTCTTTCTTATTTCCTGAAAATGAGAGTAACGATTTTTAATTTCCTTCTTGTATTCATAAACCGAATTTTATACTTGTCTAAATTCCTGGTGTCAAAACGTGTACGATGAATCTTATCCTCGAGGTTGATTCTCATTCTCCCATCGCAAGCACATAATTTAAATCTCCACTTCTTCCGCCGAATTAGATCTAAGTCCCAATCAAATTGTTCGATTTTATACTAGTGTTGTATTTACTTGTATTATTTGTTCATTCCAGAAATTTGAATCCCATTCACGTACGTGAAATTCGATCACGATTACCTTGTTTTTCCGTTCTAATTTGTCCGCTGCGTTGACTGCCATCTTGAAGCGTGACGTCGCCTGTGGTCGAATTTATGAACAATTTCTGTAAACCTTATTATTTATTTGTTACTACAATTTATTATTTACTTTGTATTTATCGTTTGTATTAATCTTCACTTACTTTGATTTCTGCGGACGATTTAGATGTGAAATTAGTTTTAAATTTAATCGGACGGAGTGTTTCTAAAAACTCTCACCAGACGAAAATGGCGGCGCATAAATAAATTCCATTTCATTATCATCAGTCATCACTATCATTTGTTTCTTAAATGACAATAAATAAAAATACGTTTTGTGCAGGTGTATTTGCGACGAACAAATTGAGTGGTTAACATTTCAAACAAACCAGCAGTCGTACGAAAATATAAGCAAATGTTTACAACAACAAATGCAATTTCAAATCACATTTCTCATCCCATCATTTTCTCCTAAATCTCGTTCATCCGGTTTCGCGAGCGCCAAATTTTCAGCGTGTGGTCGTCGCTCGCGGTCACGAGCATCTCGGAATCGACCGAATGAACGCGACCGAATAAACCACATCGTTGTTCTTGTAACCTGTAATTTAAAAAAAAAAATTGTCCCTTTAAAAAAAAAAAAATAAAAAAAAAATACAAAAATCCATTCATTATTTATCCACCAACATGAACCTGTATGGCTGCAAGTTCATTTAGTTGAAGCCTCACTGTCTACTCTATTTTTTGAATAGATTAAAATAGAAGCAGGCAAACAAAGTTAAAAATACACAAGCAGCATTCAAGACTCCCAAACTCCAAACATGCACCTCCTAAAGTATTAAATGACCAACCATTCTCCCATTCACATTGTCTTAAACAGATGGTGCTCAATTATTTGCGGAGACGTGATTACAGGAATGGCGCTCGTGGAAAGAGATATTTGGGGCAGTATGTGGTACTAAATGATGTACAGTAGATAAGCCTGTTGTGTTTTGCTAATGTTAATTTATTTTATATTTTGTTTGGTTATGATGCAACAACAGTGCACATGTAACCGTGAATTTTGGAGTAAGTGCAGCAACCGCAAGAATGAATAAAATCAGATGTGTTCTGTGTTTTAATGGAGAGGCGAAACGTGAGGCCGCATAAACATACACGGAGCCATTATATTTGTTGAGGGCCTAAATGCCATTTTTGCAAATCCTTGGTGGAAATAAAATTTAATGCAACCGGAAGTGAAATACCCCAAGTGAGGGGTGCTGCCAGTGAGCATAAAGAGGAAGTGACGATGCCCGTATGCCTCTTGTTAGAGCGTTTTACCCATGTTTTCGACATGGATTTGGACACCTACGTAGGAGAGCCCATTGACCTCGTGTTGAGGGCTGATGCGATTCGAAAATTTTATCCTCCACGACCCATTCCGCCCGCTGGTCAGCATGGAGAACAGAGCATAAGAGTTGCAATTAGAATTAGCTTGCAAAAGAGCAGTTAAAACAAGGAAAAGAAACACTTATCAATTAGAGATTTACGAGAATGAAATTCAGCAAATTCAACATCAACATTAACAGCAATCAAGCAAAACGGCACACCGAAAGAAGGAACCAGAACAAGAACAACCACATGTACAACAGCAGCAGCAGCAGATAGGTATAGATAGATAGGTATAGATAGATAGGTATAGATAGATAGGTATAGATAGATAGATATAGATAGATAGATAGATGTAGATATACATTAAAAATGCACCAAACTGTTTATGGTAACAACTATTGTATGTTCAAAATCAAAATCTGGTCATAAACATCAAAATGTAAATATAATAGAATGTAAATTAGTTAAAACAATTAACTAATTAATCAGATTTTAATGTTTAGATTCACAATGTCGGGTCAACCTCTTGCTCTACCTCTTGCTCCGCCTCCGCCTCCACCTCCGCCTACACCTCCGCCTACACCTCCCGCCTGCACCATGTGCTGCATCTCCAGTGGGCAACCAACGAAGCCACCACAGCCACCAGCAGGCGATGACTCAGACATCCAATAGAGGAAGACCACGTGGTCAACCTCAACGATGGGATTTGGTTGCCGCGAGCTTGGCTATGTTTCGTTTGACTGTCCAGCGAATCCGCAGGCGCCCGCGGCAATGCCGACGACTAAGGTGGCGGAACGAGTGGCAAACTTTGTTATTCGGACCATCAAACCCGAAATTAATTGGACTGCCGTGTCGTGTTCGGTTGGTGAATTCAGTGAGGACGTGGAGGCGCTGATCGACCCCGGGGCTAACTTGAGGGTAGTGGACAGCAAATTTTTAAAGGATGGGACAGAGCTGCGGGCGAACGAACAGGGCATTCGGTTTAGAACAGCTAATGGTCACAAGCGAGCGTATCGGATTAAGGACGTTGCGGTGTAATCAGATCTGCCATTTCCGATCGTGGTGGAGAATGATTGGAGGAAACAGGAGGGTTTAAGATGCACGTTTGCGGCAAATGGTGATTTAGAAATTTCGAAGAACGAAACGCAGAGTAGACAGGCGAACTGTTCTTTCCTTTACGTCGGAGTCGGAAGGGAAGGATTTTTCGTCAGATGTGCGGAAGATCGTGGACGAGTCGGTGACAAAATCAGAACGAGACAAGACGAGAGAGCAACATTATCCGACAACACCATGACAACCGGTCTCTGATCTCAGAAAGAGGGAACAGAAGGGGAACAGGCGGCGTGGAAATTCTCAGCGGGACGTGGGTACGTTTCGGAGCTTGGACCCGCGTCATGAGGGGTTGGGGTTGGAACGAAGTTACAAGAAAAAGCGCGATTCGACCAAGGCGGGGACCGATGGACGTGTGGGCCGCCTCGGGATTCGCATATCAGGAGGGTGACTCTTAACATGTTTACGGAACAGGACAATGGGCCACGTAATTTTCGATTTCGAAAAACAGGAGGAAGTGGGCGTGTAAGATGGCGGCACCATCTGGCGTCTGTCCTGCCATTTCAATTCGATGTATCCAGGCTGAATGTGTAAAAAAAATAGGACGAACTGGTGTTTTGAGGAAATTCTATCAGAAACCAATGAAAAGTCAATGCAAATTGGGTCAAATGCACAATTAACTCTCAATATCAATGTCAGTAGTGCTTGCTGATGTTTTTAGAACTTAAAAAACAAATCAGGAAATTGTAAAAACCAAAATAGGAAATTAAGCTATCTTCTGAAATGCTTTCTGAGTGACAAAATTGCATTACATTTAAAAATCTGTAAGGATGATGTTGGTCAATTTTCCTCAAATGGGTGAATGCTGCACTCATATTTACTGGAATGCATTTCTGATTTGTCTCCATTTGCCGAAAATAAATACTACCACTGTTAGGGTTAGGTTTAGGCTTAGGTATAAGGCTAATGCAATCCCTCAACTAAATCAAACCATCGACTC
>JAQIXU010002766.1:0-10926 GCA_034701245.1 Strigamia transsilvanica
CGACTGAACATGTGCAGCCCAAAATGCATCTTTTATACCACTGTAAAGGTTTCTGTCATTTCCCTAGAAGGGCTTCAGTGGTGCAAGTTGCTTTTAATATCTTTGACAAATTTGAGGAATTAATTAATTTTGAGTTACTAAATTAATTAAAAATAAAAAGCTAAGAATATTTGAGTGGCAAGAACGGCTATTGTTCGTTTATCGACATGAAACTGAATTGGCGCCCATCAATAATGGCTGAAAGAGCAAGCAGACCAGCAAACGGGAGATTTGTGGTTCGATTTCGTCTGGATCCGGACTGCGTACTTTTTTCAGCCGTATTCTGAACTGACGGCGGTTAAATCAGTTTTTTTATCGATAACCGAACAATGCACTTTCTTGGACAATCAATTATTTCAAGACGATCTTTTCTTATTTGCTCGCAATACAATTTAAATCTCACGATATTTGTTTGTTGTCTCCTGCTGGTGCTTGTGTCCACGCTGAAAATAATTGGTAACGAGGGATGAGAATGAACCGAATAAACAATTAGAACATTGTGCAGCACCGTATTGGGAATAGCGAAGTCTGTTGTTCCTTGGCAACCGGGAACAACGCACGCGCTGGGAATCGCCAGCGAAGTCACGTTTTACCGAAAGTTTGTGCTCTGAATGTGTACAATTCTTTTTATATTTTAGCATGAAATTTAAGGTGTTTGTGTGTTGTGCATGAAGAAATTTTTTTTCCAGTTTTTCCATTTTTTTTATTTAAGGATACTTTAGTAATGCGTCTGCCCTATTATATGTTAGTGTTAGAATGTGTCAATTTATTTTTTGGTTCAACATAATAAACTAATCTTTCTTAACCTATTCACACCGGAAAGGCGAAAATGGAGCAGGAATGCATTCTGATCGTTTATTTATTGCTGTTGTCGATTTATTTTATTTATTTATTTATTTATTTATTTATTTAGTTAGTTATTTATTTTTAACGTTTACCCTTTAGTGTTACATTACAATCTTTGCAATAGTGCATTCGGGTGTGCATCGGATGGAAATGAAATTCTGGCGTAAGCTGTAATAAGATGTAGACACAAAAAAATCAGGTTTTGTAGACGGCGAAAAGGGATTAAAGACCGAATTTCATGTTTAAGCTTGATAAATGATGATTAAAATGGAAGTTTTAAAAAAGTTTATAAAATATTGATGTAAAAAAAGCTTAAAAATGTTGAAAAGAAATGTCTTGTGGGCAAGTCGAGGCAGCTGTGATGAGGTTGCTTGATTCTCAAGCCCAAAAGATGCAATCGTATTTACGAGCAGTCG
This sequence comes from Strigamia transsilvanica, assembly GCA_034701245.1. NCBI lineage: Eukaryota > Metazoa > Arthropoda > Chilopoda > Geophilomorpha > Linotaeniidae > Strigamia > Strigamia transsilvanica. The sequence continues at coordinate 1,302 of JAQIXU010002766.1, forward strand.
TGCGAAAGAACGAACCTCCGGGGCCAGGCCTTAGTCGGATTGCTTGCAAAGAGACGGACGGAATTAAGGGAATTTTTTAACGTTCAACTGCTTTTGTAACGTAAACAGGGTCAAGAGACTGAGTTTGTGGAAATCGGGGGAGAAAGTCAGCGACGACTCTTAGTTTTATTTCCTTGGAAGGATGCCCATTTTTCACTAGTGTAGTATGTCAACAGTATGAAAAATAATTTGCAGAAAATGAAGCAATTTAATTTTACGAAAGAAATGCTAATTGTACTGTTAAGGGAAGATCTGCTAAAACTCATTACTGGTGATTGTGTTAAGAGGAATTTAATTAAAACTCTTCATTGTAATTTCTTTTTTATCTAAAAAAAAAAAAAATTAGTCCGACTTAATTCAGTTTAAATTAATATAACGGAAGAAATAACAAACGTGACAAATATCGTCGTAACTTCTATGCATAAGTTGAGACAGTTATCGGAATGTTGGTTTTATGTCAACATCTGTGCGAATGATAATATATGTAGAAACTTATGCCCAACAGTTGTGTCAATACAAGAAACATTTGTATAAGGTAATGCTAGAAGAAATCACTCGCTTTGATTCGTAGAAAAGTAGATTTTCGAAAGGAAAATACGTCAAACCACAGTTGAGCTAGGGAATAAAGCGAACAAATCAAGTCCCTAGTCCGAGTCAAGGAATGAGAATTGCCTTTTGTGGCTAGGGGTTTGAATAGTGTCACGTCTGAAGGTCCATAACCTGAATGCCGTGGCTAGTCCTAGCACGTATGCAGTTTGTGGAGAGTGATAACCACAAATCTCAAATTGATACATCTTCAGAGGTGGAATACTTTATAGAAAGATTGTTTATCAAATATACCTAATCATAACATCACCGATATTAAATTCAAGCAATTTTACGATATGTTAGGTTAAAAAAAAGGATGGTTTAGTTCTGTCTGGGATTGTAAGCAAAAATATTTTTTCTACATTTGTAATTTGGCTCAAGGATCAAGTTCTGTTCGCAGTATTAAGTTAAAGGGGATGGCACATATAAATACTTGATTTTGGTGGACTGATTGACAGTTTTTGTTATTTATAAACAAACCATAATAGGCAGTGAAATTTATAAAGTTTTGTTAATTAAAATTCTGTAGTGTTTAATTTAATGTAGTTACCAAATTAAAATCTCTTATAAATTAATTATAAATAAGCAGCGTAATCACTACGATTTATTGACCTGCCCACAGCAACTCATTTAACCTAGTTTAATTTATTTTTAGTAACTGAACTTGACGAGTCTCGAGAAAATGTATCCTCAAAGTAGAAAATCATTGACCAGTTTTGAATGCATTTGAATAGGATGTAAACAACCTATTATTGCGTCTAAATGGCCGGAAGTGGTTACATCTCTGGGCAAATCTGCTTAGCACTAGTTTTATGGAAGCAACTCATGCTCATTCATGCTCTTCTATCGTTAGCTTTGTGCTAATCCCCAACACGCTTAAATGTGGTGGTGGGTTTAGTTTGTTTTGTTGTAATTTTTAAAATATACACAGCATGGCATTTAAACAATTTTGTGGCAGAATAAATCCTTACAAGTCGTAAATTACAAGCCACTTGCATCACACTGTTTAGTAGCCATGTAAACTGAGTTTCCCATGCGGCACGGTATCAAACAAACTCTGCTCGTGTTGTTGTCAACTCACCAAAAAAAGTACTCGTAATATCTCTTCACTTGATCTCCTAACCGTGGTTATGTATACAAACTCGAAGCAATTTCCACCAAGTTTTTTCCGCATTGTCAGCTGAATTTTAAGCCTTTTTTGTACTCCCTCTCCCCCGAGGTGCTACCTTAAGACATGGCAGATTGATTGTGGGCATGAAATGACTTTGTGTAGAGCTGTTTGTACCTCACGTTTGCTACATAAAACTGAAAAAATGTGTGTAACGTTTTGTTCTCAGTTGGTACATCAAAGACGTGACGGGTCACTTGATCCCAGTGCCCTCCAGTGGCCGCCATTCATTCCATCGAGAAGTGTTGGCCATCAGGGATGCTCAGGCTGCTGACTCAGCCATGTACGTGTGTGTCGCTTCCAACATTATCGGCGCAGCCAAAGCAGAGACAGCACTTACTGTCATAGGTGAGGCATTGTTCGTAAATTTCAATTATTGCTATGTGAAGTAGAAGAGAAAAATTACATGCTTAGTATCGATATTGCCAGATGCAGTGGCACATGAAGAAGTTGCTGCTATGAAAGACCTTTATTCTCTGATATTGGGCAATTTCTGGAAAAGGGGGAAATGGATCTTTTTTTGTTTATGGCTTGATTTGCAGCGCCATAAAAGAGAATGTTTTTGTTTGTTTGCTTTTAACTATAAAATGATTTTGATGCGTTTTTCCCACTTGGGTTTTTTTTGTTTTTGTTTGCTTTGACTGCCATTTCCATATCTGAAAAAGTGTTGCTTGTTCGCACTCGATGAACTGTTGACGTTAAAGTAAATTGCTTCGCATGAATTTAAAAGAAGCCAATTTGGAGGAGCACATCTAAATTGCAGAAAACAAATCCCGTTGGGAAATTTGAAAAAACCAAATTGCACAAACAAACCGTGCAAACACACACTTATTACCTTTTAAACATACAGATTAATGCATGCGGCACTATAGGTCAGTTCAAAGAGTAATTTCTGTTAATGATATGAGTGTTGGTACCGTGAGTCGAGCTTTAAAAACGGGGAGATAAATAAAACTTGACTTTCACCGAGGTTTATACATATTACCAAATATGAAAGAGGAGTTTTGATTTTTTTTTATTCTTTAACTTTGCATTTTAGAGTATTCATTTAAGGTTTTATGAGATTTTTCGTTTAGCCGACAGTCATCTTTGAAATAATCTAGTACGAAATGGCTCAATCATCGACGGTGATGATCTTTTCAGTCGATAAAATTAGTTTCGCGTTCTGCTGAAGCTTGTGCAATTTCAACGAAATTATAGCTTGCCTATGGTATGGAAGTGAGCAAAGTTAAATTACAGTCATTAACCAAAATCAGAGAAATTCGCCGATAGATTCCAGTATTACACGTTTTATTTTTATTTTTACTTTTTTATTTTTTTTTATAATTTTATAAACAAACGATTTGTTTAAGTTACCGTAGGTTACTCCATTTTCTTTAGCATTTATTTTGAGGCATACGGAAGTATATATTTTAAGGTATATCTTTTTTTTCTCTTTTTTTTTTCACTCGTATAATTTAGCTTTAGTGCGAAATGACAAGCATTATAAAATGAAAAATGATTGCCGTTTTCTCTTGTGGAAGTAATAACAACTCAAGCGAAGTGAACATTAAGGAACGTGAATTTAAACTAGACTTGGGACAGTCCTTTCCATGAATAATTTTTGTTTCCTTTGTGAAAGATGAAATAGAAAATGTCATTTAAGCACACTTTATTTTATTCTTCTTCAAATACAATATACACTGGTTTTAGTATAAAGTACAATAGCTTTTATGAGTCGTAAAACTTCTTCATTTTAATTTTAATAAAAGAAAAAAAGTGAATAATATTTCTAAGTGATAACAAGAAAATTTAATGACGTCTTCAATTTTCCAGCTCCATTACGTGCTCACATTCAGCCAAAGTTAAACATTATCAGCATTGGAAAACCAACAACCATACACTGTATTATCTCCGGTTCACCCATCAACTCGGTTACCTGGTTCAAAAATGGACAGCCCATCAAAAGTGATGGAATTACTTATTTATCTCGTGATATCATCAGAATTGCGCATACTGATATTGATGATGCTGGCATGTACCAATGTGTTTTGAAAAACGATTTCGAGTCTGTGCAAGCTACAGCTGAACTTCGTTTCGGAGGTAACAACTGTTCTGGTTTTATCTGTCTTTCTTTCTTTTTCTATTAATTTTTTTTTATTTTGATGATAAAAGAAGTCTTATTTTTTTTATTTTATAAAAAAAAAGAAGTTTAAGAAAGTGCTTTAAAGTTAGATACAATTTTTTTCGTGATTTTAATATTAAAGTCTTGGGAGTCTTTAAACGTTATCTGTTATTTCTTATTTATAACTGCCTGATAAGAAAAGCTATTACTAAGACTAGAAAAGAATATTAAATAAGTACAGAAGTGTAGTTTAATATATTCACCAAATATACTGAATTAAAGTAAAAGTAAAGTAGATTAGATCTCTCTTAGTTCTTAAATATAAAAAACTATAAAAATTTTAGGATATTTATTTTTATTTTTATTCTTGTTTTATTTTATTTTATATATAGAAGTATTTCCTGAAATTCATCATGGTTTTCAAGATACGATAGCTCAACCAGGTCAGAATGTCTCACTGCAATGCATGGCGAGTGGTAGTCCAGCACCACTGATTGATTGGTTGCTAGAAGACAAGGTGATGGACAGTTTTAACATCGAAAACACAGTAAATTCTGAAGGCGATACTGTAAGCACGCTCAACATACTTCAAGCCAAAGTGGAGGATGGGGGAGTGTACATTTGTTTTGCCATCAATGGATTAGGCCGAGTGCAGCATCAGGCACGACTTAACATTTATGGTATGTGATGCTGGTAAGTGGATTTACGAAGGAATGTGGGGATAAATAAGAAATTCAGAGGATTTCAGTCGGCTTACGCTGTACAGTATAGCCACAAAATCATTTTTCTTATTGGTGACTTGTGGCTCAAAAACATGTTTTGTCTTTAGGTTTTTTTTTCCGGCTTGACAGATAAATAACTCAAAGACATGAGATCATTGGGTTTGTTTTTTTGGGCACTCTTATTTATAATGTGTGCTGGGGATGGAATGTTTTATCGGGAAATTTTATATGGGGTTTAAAACTTTAAAAGATCTACTCAAAAGTAGTTTGGTTATTAAACTGAATGATAAATAGCTACAAAAGGAATTAAGATATTTTATTTGCAAATGCAAATCCAATTACGGAATGATTTTCCGCACGAAATGACAACTTAATGAATTTTTTCATTTGGAAATTGTTATGGTGGAATTTAAAGCATTTAATTCGTTTGGGCTTAAACTAACTAAAGATGGAATTGAAATCATTTGATGAATTTTTTTTTTTAATTTACTCACAGTTTAAGCTTTATTGAATTGTCACTTCTATTGAGTCGCATTGGAATTAACTTGTTAAATTTCATCAATTTGCATACGCTAAATTGCTTTACATCAATAATTAATTAGCTCGGTATATAATTTGCAGCATGTTAGTGTTTGAAAAAATTGCATGATCGATTGGTCATTTAATGAAACAAGTAAATTGAAAGCACTAACACAAAGACGAAAGAGAGGAAACCTATATCTTGTTATTTTACATTTCATTTACAGGACCTCTTGCAGTTAGAACCAATTCAAAGTACACATTAGTGGCTGGTAAAGATGCTCTTCTAAATTGTCCATTTTATGGTTATCCGGTAGATTCAATCGTGTGGTTACGAGGTAAGAGTCTCAAAATTTGGTAGTTTTATGCTTTAGTAATTTAAAAGTATTATCCTACTTACTTTGACGCCAACATTTTACCAAGATCCAGGATTTGAATAATTATTTTGCATTAAAAAGAATTGTGTTTAAAATTTATTTTAGTAAAGTGCAGTTTTGAAAGAAGATGCATTAGCCAAAAAGTGGGGAGGAAACTCTCCCCCTTCCATCCCCAACATGTCATTAAGACATTTTTTTCACTTTTTGTTACACAGCTGGGGAAACATTACCAATTGACTTACGACAACAAGTCTTGGAGAATGGAACCCTGAAGCTGAGAGAAGTGCAACGTTCTGTAGACAATGGCAACTACACATGCATAGTGAATAATAAAGATGGTTCGTCGGCGAAAGGAGACATACACGTAAACATAGTGGGTAAGCACAAAGTTTAACAATTATCAACCGATAGACTGCTGTAGTCGTCTAACAAACAGAACAATTCGGGTAAATTTATGTACCAAATTTCACGGTGCAATAGCCAGTTGGAACTTTACTTTCAACTGGGTATTTCATTTCTATCTTTCATGAGCCCACAGGAAACAGTAACTGATATTTTATTTCCTAACAAGCAGTTGGAAAAGAACCCCCTGTAGTGAGTGTTTTGGAGCAAACTTGTGTTTACAGTACAGGAAATTTTTTTTTTAAAAATAAAAAGCATCATTTAAAATCTGCAATTTTTTCTTTTCTCTACTCAGAGATAGACACAATAAGCAATTTAAACTTGTATTACATTTATCTCTCACATTTTGGAGCAATACGTTCGCATCTTATCTGTGTGAAAATCAGTTGCATTCAAGTAGCACTGTAGAAATTGTTTAAATACTTGGGAGTAAATCACTTAGAATATTTTTTATCTATTATTTCTTTGTTGTTCAATGAGGTTGATCGTGCCATTCTAAAAGAAAATACTTTATTTCTTTTGTACTAGTCCCCGTGAAGATCATGCCTTTCTCTTTCCAAGGAAATTTATTGACTGAAGGCATGCGAGCTCGATTGCAGTGCGTGGTTGCAGAGGGAGATCCTCCAATCACCCTGAAATGGATGAAGGACAATCATCCTCTCTCGCCTGAATTCAGCATCCAAGTTCGAGGCCTGGATGATTTTTCCAGCATGCTCACAATCACTAACGTGACACCGAGGCACAACGGCAATTACACTTGCATAGCAGCTAACGCTGTGTCTCAAGATTTGCATTCCACGTCGTTAAAAATAAACGGTAAAGAATTCTATATGATGAAATTAGATTTCAGAAAAATTGTGAACAGCAGGGGACGTGAAAGAATCGTCTTCTTCTGAATTTTACCCGAAATTTATTTGTTATGGTTTCAGCTATTCGAAATTTGTGGAATAGTTTCTTGAAAGTCGTTTAAAAATCAATAAAACTTGTCGTTGTAGTGCCTCCAAAATGGATTTTAAATCCGAAGAATGAATCAGTATTTGCAGGGCAGAGTGCCTCGTTCCACTGTAGGGCTGAAGGTTTTCCAATACCCACCATCAAATGGTTCCGGGCGGAAGGTGTGGTCAATAGTAAAGTTTACTAGTTTAAAAATCTTTTTTTTTTATTTTTATGTTTGCTGTTTTTTCAACAGGTGTCTCTCGAAGTGAACAAGAACTCGTGCACACCAATCAGGAATACCACGTGTTCCATAATGGTACTCTGCATATTCCATCAGCACGTACTCAACATCGAGGTTTTTTTTTCTGTAAAGCGAGCAATGGAGTAGGAGTCGGCTTGAGTAAATTGGTCCATTTGACAGTGCATGGTATTGGTTCTTGAACAACTCAATTTGATATTGTACTAGTTCTTTCGAAATGTTTATTCAACCTGAGTTCAATTGAAATTGCAGTGCCACCTGTGGCTGAGCGGAGAAAACGTAATGTATCTAGTCGTGTTGGTTCATCTTTCCAGTTACAGTGCACTATTATCGGAGAAAAACCAATTAATTTCACGTGGAAAGTGGATGGGAGAAATATTGATGTTGAAAACACTAGGTTATTTTTATATTTATTGCTGTATTAATTGGGTGCAGCGATTGACTTATTTTTGTATTCGATTCAGATATAAATCGCCTACTGTTGAACTGCAAAATAAAATTATATCGGAGTTAACAATTTTGACTGTTATTAAAGAGGATGCTTTAAGTTATGTGTGTACGGCAAGAAACGACTTTGGGCAAGATGAATGCGCCTTCCAACTAAAGGTTTTGGGTTAGTGCTATTATTTATTTTTTATAGTCGATTGATTTGAATGGAAGAAGATTAGTCTTTTATTGTTTGATTTATTATACTTTTTTGTTGTTGTTTTTATTATTTAGAACCACCGTTCCATCCGAATAACTTGACAATAAAAGAGATTGGAAACGGTTCTGTGCTTGCTCAATGGACCGAACCATATAACGGAAAGAGTGCAATAACTCAGTACGTAATTCAATATAAAGAAGTTTCAGGTATTGCATTGACGGTTATTAATATAGTAAAATTTTATAGATGAAATTTAATTTTTAGAAGGGAAAGACATAACTGATAAAATCCATAACAATTCTGTAAGTGGGGACTTCACCTCAATGCACATTCCAGGGTTAAAACCAGCAACAAAATACGAGTTTAGAATATTAGCTGTTAATGATTTAGGGAGAAGCGAACCTGGTAAAACAGTCTTTGTCACTATGGAAGATGAAGGTAACTTGTGTAATTAAGTGTGAAGTATAAACTTAAAATTTGGACATTTGTTTACTTGTAAGCTCCATTAGTCCCACCAAGGATGGTAAAAGTTGACGTCGTTGATGAGAAAACACTCAAAGTTTCGTGGAAGGTATTGAAACAAATAACTGATTGTATAAATATATTTTAGTTGCTGTTGTGTATCATTTGTAGCCTCCTGATAGATTGTTGTGGAATGGAAACATAAATGCATATTACATAGGGTATAAAATTACAACTACTTCAGAGCCATTTGAGTACCACCACTTGGAAGTTTCTGGCAATTTGAATGAATCGTTTTCGTACATTTTAACTGATCTTAAGAAATATACGCAGTATACTATTACAGTAACAGCTGTGAATAGTGGAGGGATTGGTCCAGCTTTTGATGAAGTGTTAGCAATGACTTCAGAAGGAGGTAGACGCCACCTCACTTGTATCTATAGTCACTTTATTATAAATCTCTCTAGTTCCCAGTAAACCTCCTTCGAATGTACGATGTTCCATGTTGGCCTCACAATCCATTCATTTAACTTGGCAACCGCCCTCAACGCAGTCAGTAAATGGCATACTAAAAGGATTTAAAGTTCTTTATCAGCCAATTAAAGATATTTATGGTATTGTTTATGCAGTGAAATGTTCTTTATTCCTGCAATAATGGTTTTAATTTGTTTTTTTCCGTCAGATATTCCTGAATATCATTGCCTATCGGTTTCACTGCCAAAAGCAACATTGCAGAACTTGCATAAATTTACTAATTACACTATCTCCGTGTTGGCATTTACTGTAAAGGGAGATGGTGTTAAAAGCGATGCAGTATTTTGTCAAACTTTAGAAGATGGTATGTAACTTACTGTTTACATTAAATATATTTTACATTTTTTGTTAATGCTGGACAAACTTGCAGTGCCAGAATCACCTGCTGATATTAAAGTGTTAGCAGCTTCAGTTGATTCGATGCTTGTTTCATATAAACCACCTTGTCATCCCAATGGAATAATTAGCAATTACAACATTTATGTTCATTTGAAAGCATTAAATGATAATGAGAAGGTCCGAGTAATTGTTTTTGCTTTATTCTGCACTCGATCACTCACTAGTATTGTAACTGTTTATTTCAGCAGACGATTAGACACACAGTTGATGGTAATGTAACCCTTTACGAAGTGAAGGGATTGAGTAAAAATATCCCGTATGAGTTCTGGGTAACCGCTTTAACTAGGGCTGATGAAGGACCTGCATCGAAGAAAGTCGAATGTACTCTCGACGGAAATTCTATTATTTCAAGAATAGCATCATTTGGGGAAGTTGTGACGACCACAATAAAGCAGAACATAAAGTTGGCGTGTCATGCTGTTGGTGTTTCTTTCTCAAAACGAAAATGGATTTATAAGTAACACAATTAT
>JAQIXU010002767.1:0-10919 GCA_034701245.1 Strigamia transsilvanica
TGGCAGCAGCGCGAGTTCAATCGTCAAAAGTGCAATCGACGTTCGTGGCAGGAGCGAAGATTCGGCGCTAAAAGGATAGTTTATTCTCGTGCAGATTGCGCGAGAGCGCTCTTAGAGCTAAGCAGCATTTAGTGAGTCAGAAGTGTGAGATAACTATTATTTCGTAAGTTATTTGAGTTACTCAGTTTTCTATATTTTGTACACGATCGCGGGTCGCGAACGTCCGAGTCAGTATTAGTTAAACATAGTCTTATCACAAGCTGTGATATTTCGTTGTGTAAATTTACCGAAGTATTATTCCTTTCCGGCGGAAAGGAATCCGTTATATGAAAGATTCTTTATTTTATTAACTAGTCATTTAGTATGTATAGTTTAGCCTAATTTGTGAAAGATTTATTTACATCTTTATTAAAAGTCTTAATAAAGATATTTACATTCTATCTATAAATACCGCTTATTTATTTGATTGCAGCAACTTAGTAACTTTAATGTTTATTTATGTTATGATAAGTAGTACGCATCTCACCGTCAACCTGCGTTACTGTTAGTTTAGTCAACGAACAGTTGAGGTTGCAACACTTGGCGAGCTTGACATTGTTTTGGTATTATATTTGAAACCTACAATCTTATAAATTATTTGGCTTTAGGTGTGCGAGATTTTAGATTTTGCACACACCAATTTTTTTTTTGTGCGCCCATCTGAATTTATCTCTCTCTTAATTTTAAAAGGGGGATAGAGGGTGTATAGTATTTTAGCTTAGTGTTAAAATTAAGTGTGTTTACCGAACTATTAGTGAACTCTGAACTTTCTGAACAATTTGTGAGTGTTTTGTGTGATTTAAAGTGAACAATATTCTACAAAAGTGCGACAATGGTTCCTCCGAAAAGAAGAGGCCGTGGCCGCCAACCAGGACAGAATACGCGACCATACGTGGTCACTCGATCACGAGTGAGAGACTCGGACCAAGCCGACGAACAATTAGAAGAAGAACAACTCGAGGGAGATGAACAATTAAATCCCGAATTAGAAAGTGAACAGCCACCGAGTCAACCAACTTCTGAAAAACATTCTGATGCAGACTCCGATGAGGCAAGAAGCCAACACTCTGCGTCAATTAGAAGTGGTCAACTACGCGAATCACAAAGATTTGACCAACCACCTAGAACCACTACAGAAACTGCAGACTTGTTTACACAGAGTTCTTCACGCAGTCCAGACTCATTGAATTTATTCACATCTCCAAGATCTTTTCCACAAATACGTAGACCTAGAAGTCAAACCGGAGAAACAGACAAAGAGAGACAATTGCTCCCATTCCATTTAGAATTTGGTGGAAGTGAATCACGACTACCAAGAAGGAGCAAGGACACGTTGTCCTCAGATCCAGAAAAGTCAAAACGGAAAACAGCACTGATGTCAAACAAAGACAGAGAGTGGTGGAAAGTCCGACGAGAGGAACGTGCAGCAATTAAGCACAGAGAACAACGACTACAAGAAGAACGCGACAAACAGCTAGAAATCCAAAAGGAAATCCAAGAGCGAGATGAAGCTTTTGCGAGAGAAAGGGCATTAGCCGACACAAGAGAACGAAAATTACAACAAGACCTCCAGCAATATTTTGCCAACAAAAGAAGAATCCAAGCGCAACACGACGCCTTGACGAAAGAAAAGGAAGCCGTCGAAGCAGAAAAAAGGAAAATTGCCTTAGACAAACAGAAGCTTGAACAGAGTCGCACGAAGGAACAATCCGAAGTTACTCGGGAAAATGAATACTTACGTCAAATGACTCTACAAGCGCAAGAAGAAGCTGAAAAGACTAAACAATTATTAGAAGAAGCACGCTATTTAGCAAATGTAAGATACGCCACTCAACACGAAGATGAGTCACAAGAAAAGAGGAAAGAAGTAGATCTATCAGGAGACGTCACTCCTAAGACCACACCAAATAAAAGGAGAAGAATGGATGAATCTTCACCAAGAAGTGAAAGGAACGTGACCGTCCCAGTTGATCAGAATCCAAACGTGTTTTCTGTCATCAATCAACAGAACCAACAGAAGAAGATTAATCAAACATATCCAGATGCTTGGGTGAACACGGAACAAAATAATCCATTCATTCCACAACACGAGGACCAACAGCATCAACAAATTATAAAGGAAACGGATAAGCAACGTTATGACAGAATACATGCGGAATTCAACCGCAGATATCCAGATACTTGGGCAGGTGCTGAGCAAGATAATCGATTCAACTTAAGAAATGAAGACAGAAGACGACGAGAAGAATTGGAAGAGGAGAATCGTAGACAACAGAGGCTACCTAGATGGATAAATCTACCATGGACAAAAGGGGCTGACGGAAGATTTAGGCCAACTAACTCAAAATCGCCTACACAGATAAAGCATTCTGAATCCTCTAACAAACAACAACCTGATAGTCAATCAACGCACATGTTTAGTCAAGATAGATCAACACGAGCGAATATATTCGCAGATACGGATAATACAGCCAATAACGACTATTCAGCTCCACAAAGAGAACCTCCATTGGATAATCAGAAATATTCTGAACCAAGAGATTTCAACTTTAATTTTGCGCGAGCACCTCAAGAACCTGATCATCGAAGACAACGAAGAAGTTCAGATGATTCAGAATTACCACAAGCGGGGAATAGTCAACAAGCAGACCCAAATGAAGCTGGACAGTCAGCGTCAGCAGGACCTACACCAGCTACAAACGCACAATGGTGGAGCGACTTCATTCGCCAACAAGTTGAGGACACCTTAGCGAAGTTGCCAGAAAAACCAAATGAGACCGACTCCGCATTGTTGAAGAAAATAGAGAAATACGCGTCAGCCAACTGGACACATGCTTTTGTTCCAGCCTCACAGATAAAGTGGGACAGAATTAAGCCAGATTTATTCAACGGAGCATGGCAGGCTGGTACGCGATTTTTGGAAGAAATTCTACGATTAGCAAGATCAAACGGTGCAGATTCCCAATCAGCATTGGAAAAGATGGTACCAAAAGCGCTGATAGATGGAGCCGCCGATTGGTTCTTTTCTAAGCAATTTGCTAATTGGGATGAATTCGTGAAAGCGTTCCTCACAGAATATGGTGAGTCGAACGAAACAGCTTTATGGGTTTGGGATAACCTACGACAAGTAATAGGAGAAGACCTACGTACCTACTTAAGAAGGACAGAAGAGCTATTAGCTAACTTACCTTACGAGATGGGAGACGTAGCAACGGATCGTCAGTTTAGGAAGGGATTAAGCGAGCATAGCAAAAGAATTCTAATGTCTGTGGACGCTCCCAACCCTGGATCGTTTTCAAAATTGGCAAAATTCATGCGTCAAAACCAAATACGCATAGACGAAAGGTACAATACCTATTTGCCAAAGGAAGAACGGGAAGCTAGAGAAGAAGCATATAGACAGCAGAAAGAAATGTATAAACAAGAATGTCGACTTATGCAACCTCCACGGCAGTTACCAACAAACATTTCCATCTGGGATATGAGGAAACCGGACAAAGCCGCTAGTCCGTTCAGACCACCCAAGAATCCAATCCGAAGTACAGTAAGAATGGTGGGAGACATGACAGAGCCAGAAACGGAAACTGAACCACAAGACCAAGAAGAAGAAGCTACTGACCCAGACGAGGGCGAGTACTGGAATAATTTGTTGGAGAGTGCACACACTTTCTACACCAAGAACAGCCCTACGGCACCAAAATATCGGCCTTCTTTGAAAAGCAAGGAAATTGTAGTTAAAGCTGCACCTCCGATCATACCAAGACCGTCTCCAATTCTCCCTATACCAACAAAGGATCATCCAGAAGTGATAATAGACCTGAGAAAACCCATGGAAGCACCAAAGAAAACCGAAGAAAAGACGGTAGAGACAGAAGGCGCTGAAAGACCTAAATTTACCAAGGAAACAGCGCCATGTCATAATTGCGGCCAACTTGGCCATTGGGCTAGAGAATGTCCAAAAAAGGGGAAGGACGACATTGAGAAGGTCCTCCAGTTACTCTCCGACATCCTGCGAAAAAACTTGTGAGCGCGGACCCAACGCTATCCAAGGAGTCTGCGCCCAGTAACAAATCGGAAGTTACAGCAGTGATGGAGGAAGTAATGACAGTAAAGCTGAAGTTTCCCGATGTCGACATTTCCATGTTGCGAGAAGCAGTTGCACTTAGCGAAATACCAGAGAATTATTTCTTACCAAAAGGGGTAATGTCACTAAATGGCAATTTGCAAAACCAAGCCACGGAATATTGGAAACGAGTACAAGCGACGTATGAGTATACACCGGACGTTGATGCGAGTGTAATGATGTCAACTGCCCAGCTGATCACTCAGGATGAACTTTTCCAAGAACTACCGGAAGTACCTGAAGTTCTGGAGCCGAGACTGAGGATATTCCATATAATCATCCCAGCATCCGATGTATTCCAAGGAATGACCATCATGACGATGCACACGGAAAATGGATCGATAGCTGGAATGCTGGATTCAGAAGCCAATACTAGCTGTCTCTCCTGGCCAGTGGTGCAAGCGCTAAAGATGGAAGATCGAATGAAACCAGTCCACCCCAACATGCGAATAGACACAGCGGATGACATGGTCACACCTCTGGGATCGCTGAAATTACAATTCAGTTGGACTGACGGAGCTGGAAAACAGAATTTTTTGGTGTTGCCACACAAGAAATCTATCGTGTTGCTAGGGACAGATTTCATGAAGAAGTACAGAATACAACCGAATCCCGTGACTGGCTACTGGAATTATGTGCAAGATGTGGAAATTCCACAGTCATTTATTTCCAAAGAAATGTTGGAAGAGTTAGATAGGAAACTGGAACATGGTCAATCTATGTTTGTGACACATGAGAAGAAGACGTGCTTTAAAACATTCCAAGCAAAACTCCGAGTTGGAAATGCTCTTGCAGATCTAGCTGCAGAAGCAAATTTGCAACTGACTGAAGCATTACAACTGGAGAAAGTCTTAAAACGGTACGAAAAGATACTAACCAAGGTACCAGGTCGTACACACGTGGTTCAGCATGGAATCGAATTGGACACTAAAAGATCAATACGTGTACCTTTTAGAGGATGGAATCCACAACGCAGAGCAATTTTGCATCAAATGTGCACAGAACTGAAAGAGAAAGGTTTTGTGTCAGACGCAAAAGGCGATTATGGCACAAGAATAGTTCTTGTAATGAAAGAAGGATCCGATCCACGTTTGTGTATTGATTTTCGACCAATAAACGAACACACAATCTACGACCCACCACAGATGCCCACGATAGAAGAAATTTTACGTGAGCTAGGCGACTTTGAGTGGGTAACGACAATTGACCTCACAAAGGGCTTCTGGCAAATTGAGCTAAAGCCGGAAGATAGACCAAAGACAGCGTTCTGGAGTCCAATTGGCAGACTCATGTTTAATGTTATGCCATTTGGACTGGTCAACGCACCGTCAACCTTTCAACGTCTCATCGAGAAAGTGTTAGCAGATGCATACAGGAATTATGCATGGGCGTACTTGGATGACATCGTCATCGTATCCAAGACGTTCGAGGATCACCTGACGCACATAGATTCAGTGTTGAGCAAATTGGAAAAGGCCGGACTCCATGTCAACCCCGAAAAATCAAAATTTTGTAGAAAAGAGCTGAAATTCTTAGGATACAGATTAGGAACCAACGGCGTAGGAGTCGACCCGAACAAAGCTGCAGCGATAAAAGAATTCCCAACACCCACAAACTTGAAGGAACTGCAACGTTTCCTTGGTATGGTGAATTTCTTTCATCGGCTGTTGAAGAATTTTGCATCAGTAGCAGAACCCTTACGACCGCTCTTGAAGAAAGGCGCGGATTTTATCTGGACGGAAGTACATCAAAAGACGTTTGACGAAATAAAGGAAATGCTGATATCGGCCAAAACCATGGCGATGCCAGATTTAAATAAACCCTTTATCGTGCATACGGACGCGAGTTACCGAGGACTTGGAGCAACATTGACCCAAGAAAAGGAAATTGACGGACAGAAGGTAGAACTACCATGCAGATATATCAGTCGTAGTTTACAAGCAGCCGAGAAGAATTACAGCGCGACGGATTTGGAGTGTTTGGCTGTAATTTGGGCTTTGCGAAAATTTCGCCCGTATTTGGAGTTTACACATTTCACGGTCCAGACTGACCACCAGGCGCTAAAGTGGCTCATGCAGCTAGAAGATCCAGCAGGAAGATTGGCCCGGTGGCAGATGGAATTAATGAGCTTTAATTTCGATATACAATATCTGAAAGGACCACTTAACGTTGTCGCTGACGCGCTCTCAAGAGCACCCGTGGACACCAAACCACCAGCAGAGGACGACAGCGGGGATGAAGAAATAACTTCATATTGTCCAACTAAGAGAATTCATTTACAAATACCAAATTGGAACCAACTGCCTAAAGACACTGCAGATGAACCAGACGCTAAATTCTTGGCATTTTGGTCAAGTGTGATGAACAATGGACCTTACGAGCTGGAAGAAGAAAAAGAATGGCGATATTTACCTGAACCTGAAGATGAAATGTTGGGTAAATTCGTCGCAAAGGTCACACAACAGTTGCAGTGTGAAGCTCCAACGAGACAGGAGTTTATTGAACATCAATTAAAAGACCAACAATGTCAATACATACGACATTATTTGGAGACAAGTCAATTTCCTCCAACGGTCACAACTTCACGCGAAAAGCGGAATTTCAAAACCTTAGCTTCTCAGCACTTGATTGAAGAAGAATTATTATTGCGATTCTTTCCGACTATTTCGGATGAATTAAGTGACAGCAACCATGCATTGAAAGTGTAGTGCCAAAAACATTACGATACAGAGTGATTTGGCTAATGCATGGTCACCCTTTGGCAAGCCATTGCGGTATAAGTAGAACCTTGTACCGGATGAGAAGAATTTACACATGGACGGGTATGAAGAAAGATGTTACACGTTTCATCCGCCATTGCAGTAGGTGTCAGGCCTGTAAGCCGAGGCCCAAAACACATGTGGAAGCGGCCAATATTGGACCGTATGCCCCATTTGAATGTTTAAGCATCGACTTAACAGGACCAAAGCCTAAAACCGCCAAAGGCAACACCTACATTCTAGTGATTTTGGACATAGCAACGAGATGGCCTGAGCTTTATCCGATGGCTAATCCTACAGCACAGAAAGTGGCAAACTGCCTGTACGATGTCGCCATGAAGTGGGGATTCCCAAAAAAGTTAATATCAGATAACGGACCCCAATTTAAGGCCAAAGTCTATAAGGCCTTCTGCGAAAAATTTAAGATATCTCCAAAATTCACATCTCCCTACCACCTGCAAGCTAATCCGGTCGAACGGCTAAATCGTGATATCAAGTACATCATCGCGATCTACACAGATCTACACAAAAGATGGG
The DNA here is from genome assembly GCA_034701245.1 of Strigamia transsilvanica. NCBI lineage: Eukaryota > Metazoa > Arthropoda > Chilopoda > Geophilomorpha > Linotaeniidae > Strigamia > Strigamia transsilvanica. Next base: position 7,459 of record JAQIXU010002767.1, read on the forward strand.
ACGAGTATCTACGCGAAATTGCCTTTAGTATTCGCACAACAGAAACTAGAGGAAGAGGATACTCGCCCGCCTATTTGAATTGCGCCAGAGAATTTCGTATGCCATGGGACCCACGTATTCTGGACGGCATACTGAAAGTTGATCCAGAAAATCCCCATATTTACGTCCAGAAGCTTGAGAAAATTATAAGTGACACGTATCAACACATGTTAGCTCATATTGTTGATTTACGTGAGCGTGTTCATAACCATAAATTGGAACGTAAATTCGAAGATTTCCGCGTAAACGACCTAGTCTGGCGCGAAAACCACGTTTTATCAAATGCCGCCGAAGGAATAACGGCTGGAATGACAGACAAACGGTCAGGACCGTTCGTAATTACGGATATTCATCAAGGTGGAGCCGCTAGATTGCGACGACTGACCGATAATAAAATTTACAACTCAATACACATTTCCGAGTTATCACCATATTTCCCTGAATTTAATCAAGAGATGTGGTTGGAAACTCAAAATGCAAGTGACGAAAATGCACAAACGACGAATATTTTATTCGATGACGTAACACCAATTAGCCAAGAAATGCCTGAAGTCATTATAGAAGACCAATTGGATATTTTGACGAAAAAATTCAAGGATCAAAATATCTCCTTTCCTGACCAAATGGATTTAGACGAAAATCAACAAGTTGATTCTTTTTCTAAACGGGGGGAGGAGATGGTGAAACCAAACAGATTGAATAAAACTCGTAAGAAAAATCAGAAAGATAATGACGACATTGCCAATCCATTTCCTCTGGGAAAAACACCCGCTCCAAAATATCACCTCAGGGAGAGGGTAAAAGTGCAAAAACCACGAAGATATCTGGATTGAGGGGAGAAGACGTCACCCGTGTGTACAGGAAATAGATGACATCATCACTACACATGCGGGTACCTTGGGAATTCTGGGAGTTTCACTTTGCAAAAGTTTGAGATCACGTCAGCAACAAGTTCATAGTGAAGTTCCCTGACCGTGAAGTTTTTGAAGAAAAGCGTACATCAAACTACCCAAGATTTACGACGAATTTTTCGTTAGCAAAACGAAAAGAAGTTGCTTAACAAGAAAAGATGAGCAACTCAAAATTCAAACGTAAACGAGACGAGGACGATGACAAAGAACAATTCGACCCGGAAAATAAAGCCCAGGTATTTTACGTGGAAATACAACAAAGTTATGAGACAATTTCTCTGAGATAAACAGGATAAATTTATTGTTAACTGTCATAAAATGCGGATTTAAAACAGTAACTCGCGTAAAAGAAAATGCCGAGTCATTTTACATTCAAATGGTGACTAAACCTTTTAGCGAAAGGAAATATCAAGTAAAATTAAAACTAAATTTAGTAAATAGAATAATAAATTTACAATTTGGAATTAATTCATAAAAGTAAGAAAATGAAACTAAGCGCGATCTTTTATTCACAATCACGTGACTAATCATGAAAGCGCCATCTAGTGTTAAAATTTTACAACAAGATATAATCTCATTAGATCAAAACCGCATAATGACAGAGAACAATAAGTAGATTTAGGAAGAAAGTTTCAAAATAAAATGCTCTTTTTAGATCGCTACGTTAGTAACCACTTGGGGTCGACTACCCGACGGAGCAATAGTGCGACCCAACATTCTGAAGGGAAAAATTCCCGACGCAATCCGGAAAGCATTCGAAAAGGACTACAATGCTTGGAGGATAAGAAAATGGAGATCGAACGCGACCCAGAAGAGATGGGGAACAATGAAACAACTTTACAAAGGATATCCAACAAACATCCGAGAAACTATCAGGAAGTTGACGCAACATTGCGATCCACCAGGACCATTGTGGTCAAAACAATTGGCTGAAGATTACCCGATAACGCCGGAGGAACAAGCCGACCTCGACCACTATTATTCTCCAGGAGTGGACAGAAAAGCGTTCCTACTGGAAATAAGAAACCGGTTACGACTCACCATGTACGAAGTTGCGGCCACTTACCTAGCAGCGCACGAAAAATATCGTGAAGCGAGGGAGCTAGCCCAATTAAGAGGGGAACCTATGCCAGAGCCTACTCATTTCGTCCGCACGCAATACGGAATGCATCAGCTGACCATGGCGGGAGCAATTGGAGAGTCGGCTACCCCTCATCCTTTGACCATCGACCGACAGTATCAGCTACACCAAGAAGCTGAACTTCATAAGAGAAGGAGAGTTGAAGAGGGAGCCACATTGACGATTCAACGCACTTTCAACACTTCAAATGAGAGGAATCGTCCAGCCCCGTCCAGAAAGTCTCATCACCAACAAACTACGGTTTATCCTAGCCGACCTCGGTCCCCGGACTTAAAGCCAATAAGGACTTACTTCCCGGAATATTATGAACCGGTATATACACGGACAATTCAGCATTATCGGACTACACAACTCGATCTGCAACGTCGCCTAGAACGCTTTAGTAAGCCTGCACCATGCGAGCTGCAGAAAAAGACACAACCAAAGTCTAAATGTCAACACGACTCTGCAGTCAGACGGAAAACTTCCGCTAAGAAACCTGAAGATAACCTTCAACCCACCCAAGAATGGAAGGTTTTATCGGAGTTTAAGGCGAAGGAAGACAGACCCAGACGTTCGCATCGATACAGCAGCAGTAGACCAACCAGAACGAATGTGTCCACTCACGAACAAACTAAGGACCGACAATCAACGCCACCAAGCAACAATGACAATTGGGAAATCGATTGCGTTCCAGTTATCACGTTGGAAGGTGAAGAGGAAGAGATTCCTAAGGAATCAATCCCCAAAATTCCGGAAGAACCAATGGAAGTCTCGCCGACATTTGAGAACATTCCGGAAAAATCAAAGGGAAAATTTCCCACGAAATCAAGATCATCCTCGCCACCTCCACCTCCACCTTTGCCGGAACCATTGGAGAGGGACAACAGGAAACCAGTCAAACCCAGATTATTGCGCCCACCAAGGGTTACGGGGTTTTCACTGGCAACATTGAAGCCACGTCCGCAAGAAGTGCTAAGGACTCGACATCAAGAAGCACAGATCGCGCAATTGCAGGAAGTTACTTTACCAAGGGATGCTTCAAGAACTTGGAATTTAGCACATTTGCAACCAATCCCGCACAGAGTACCACCTCAAGATTTCACATTGCCCATCCCTGAAATCGCAATTGTGAAATATTCTTCTAATATCAGCATGCAACCTACGGTAGACTTGAATTCCAAATACCAACAGATTTGGGATTACTACATTCGGTGTGCCTTGCCGGCCCAATAACAGCTGGAAGCACAATTCGACCGCTACCAGTATTCGCAAGTAAAAGAAGCGATTCACGACTGGCAGCGATGCGCCGAGGAATTCATGGCACAACCGGAAGCCGACTTCAGAGGACGATGGCTCGACAACTTCTATAAGAAGCTTCAATCAAGTTT
>JAQIXU010002768.1:0-10918 GCA_034701245.1 Strigamia transsilvanica
TCATTGGGTGTGCGGTCTTTTGTCAGCGTTCAAATGTCACGCGGGCAATTGGCAAGCACGCAAACGTCCTCGTACCGCATTGTTGCAATCGCCTGAGATAAGTGTTGATGCTATTATTGAAAAGAGCACCCCACACTTCCTTATCAAATATATCATCAGAACTTTGATGACATTTTGCATTTTGGAATTATCTGGCCGTATAGTAATTAAGTATACACCCTGTATATAATTAAAAAAAAATGACCACTCAATTATTATTAATAGAAATCCTACCCAACAAATCGTAATTGAAACAAACCTAAAACAAAACTTCACAATTACATTAACATTACAACACTCTAAATAACCGCCCACACAAATTACCCAAACTAAATTCAAATAAATTCAATAAATTCAATATAAATGGCAACTTCAATACACTCAACCCTTGCCTTACAGCCTAGATAGGTTCCAGAAAAGTTGGCTGTAAAGCAAAATGCTGTATAGCAAATTAGGGGCAATTCCCCCTGATTCGTTATGGAATTTCCCGATTTTTTGCAGTATCTACGAAACATTGTGGGCCTTAACTTGAAAAGTTCCATACTTTCCTAAGACCATTATAGCGAAATGCCGTATAAAGAGCGGCCGTATAACGAGGGTTGAGTGTACTTACTGCTCAAGTTACACTTGTATCACTATTATCGAATCCACCACGCAAATATCCTACATTTTGATGGAAAATTGAATCAGTAGCTGTCAAAACCTGAAACAAGAAATCAGCTTTTTAAACCTAGTGACATTGTATTTCTCCTTACACTGAATAATAGAAATACAATAATGTCAAAAATACCATTTCTATGGCTCATCAGATCGGCTTGAAACTTTGGAATTTGATAGATTCGAGGGTGATTTACCCTATGCACCATGAATGATGCTGTGCCAGTGAATATTTTACGTTTGGGATGTGTTTTACGTTTTAACAATAGGTATTGTCCTGCCCCTAGATAGGCGAATCGAATGTTCTGGCAACTTCAGCCCGGTCCAATTTGTACAAAAAACAAAAAAATATTGCGAATATCCAAACAAAATACCAAGTAATTATTGATTTTCTTATTTTTTTCAGTGCTAATTTAAATGTCAAGACTACGTTATTCAAAAAATGAGGAAAAGAAAATGCTAGTGGGCAGTTGAAACCACTGGATATCAAGGACTGACAGGGGACAAATATTGGGAGAACTATAGGGATGTGAATGTACTGTTAAATTAATTAATGAAATTTTATTTATTTATTATTTATTATTTATTTATAAAATAGAATATCAACAGGACGGCAGCAGCTTTAAGGAAGCAGTTTAGAACTAAAGTTATACAAAACATTACAATTTACAATATTCATAGGAAATTTAATGGAAGGTTGAAACTCATATTAAGTATGTAATAAATTTACACACTTAAAATATTTAATATAAAAGATATTTAATTTTGATTTTATAGACCACATGGGCAGGGGTGATTTAATACCTGAAGTCTGCGGTTCTGTTCCCGAAGTCGACGGTTCTGTTTCCTAAGTCGACGATTCGGTACCTGAAGACCATGTTTCACCTGAATCACGGTCTTCAGGTACGGAATCACCGTCTTTAGTTACGGAATCACCGGCTTCAGGTACGGAATCCGAAGCAGAAAACAGCAGTAATGATGATTCTAAAGCAGAAGACAGCAGTAATGATGATTCTGAAGCAGAAGACTGCAGTAATGATGATTCCAAAATTGATGAGTCGGAAATAGAAATTAACAGACAGGACGATTCTTTGTCCGCATGTTGTTTAAACAATCCTGTCCCCGAACTTCCAAAACTATGTAGAATTTTTGGCCTTTCGAAGGAAAATTTAGATAATGGTAAAGTCGAACGTGACAAAATATTAACATTTCTATTCCAATTTGATTAATTTGCAGACATCTTAGATCTTATTAATGTCTTCGCGTTAAAATTAAAGCCTATAATCGCCAAGTACCAACGTTTAAAAGCGGGGAACCGGGCGATGGAAATTGAGTTGGATAATTATCGCCAAATGTTTTCAGAAAAAATGAACAAAAAAACGAAAAAATAAAAAAACTAAATAAAAACGAAACCAAAAAATTTAATTCATTTGTTCTCTGCAGCTTAACAACCACCGAGAAATGTAGAACAGCTGTAGAAGCTGCAGCAACGAACACGCAGACCCAATGGCAAGGGAAACAGAGCGCTTGGCCGGAGGCTCACAAGTTTTATTATTGCACACTCTTCAAACCAGTTAGATGTGAGGTGGTGAGTAATTCAACGTCAATTCAACGTCAATAAAATGTTTAACTTACATTTTATCCGTTTGCAGTGCAATAAACGAATGGATTTAAAAACATCTAATGTGAGATGCATAGGTATACGTCTCGATCTTGATCTCGAACACAGCCATTTTGGATTTCACTTTTTTTGCATTTTTGCAGGATGCAGACAAAATAGCCATACAAATTGCAGCAACAAATTACCTACCCCATGCAGTCACCAATTTAGCCGCAATTTGGGATATTTTATTCCCGATGAGCCTCCTTATGTTCCACATTTGATAACACAATGTGTGAAAGAAATTGAAGTAAGAGGACTGGGTATTGTAGGAGTGATGAAGCAGAAGTTTGAAGACACAAATCGAAGTGATACGTCGATTTGGGAGTGATTCCTCGAGCATGTTCTCAGCCGTTCGAAGAAGTGTTATTTCATATTGTTTTAAAGTGTTTAGCTTATTTGAGGTGATATAATCTATTGTCTAAATTATCCAAGTGTTTTATAGTCATATTTAGCTCAATTTCGCGAGCCGCGATATTCCCGCAAAGAGTTAGATTGCTAAAGCCATTTTATTTATATTATTTATATCTAAGTTACTAGTATGTATAGTTTATATTATCATACAAAGTGTTCTTAAATCATTTTCAAGGATTTTCGTCGCTGACATCGACCGTAAGGATAAAACTAATTCTGTTTATGTATTTGCAGATGATTTTTGCACTGTTTTGAGACAATTTTCGAATGTTTTCCCAAACTTAGTCTCCGAGGACGGTTCGATGCAGGCCATGAGGCGGCGGCGATTTTTAATTACGAGTTAGCACTCCGAGTGCGCTCATGTTTCACCGATAGATTTTTAACGAGCGTTTTTCCTCGTTCCTGTCTCTTGCTTTTTTAATTTTCCGCATTTTCTTTCCCCTAAGTTCGTGAAACTTTGTATAGTTATAGCATTTTGGTGTGGTACCCCGGTTTAGGACCCAGTGTCTATCTACCGATTCTCGCAAAGATTTTTTTGTGATATCTTCGCCAGAATCTAATAGATCGTCGACCATTGCACAACGGTCGGTCGTATTTTTTTCAGTGCACCTTTTCTGCCTTATGCAGACTCGGTGTACGGTCAGCCGTGCACGAAAAGACCATCCGGGGGCTCAGAAGCCGATAATTCCCGAAAGTGCCCAGGTTTGATCCAGTGTTTTAGTTGCGGCGCATTTAGGTGCTGATGGTTTTTCCGCTTCGAACAACGATTTTGTGTGTTTTTAATTTTACATTTTCCCATATTCTTAACTGATCTCGTAACGCTGAATAAAAAAAAATACCTTCAAAGATAAACATGTCTTTATTGAAAACTCAAGTTTTAAATATTACATCGCGTGGTTTCATTTTCATCAGCGATTTTTACAAAATTATTTGTTACAATATCAGTTTGTGGGAAAATTTTTCAATTCGTGAGCGGGTATTCAGCTGTTGAAGTCATCGGCGTAATTGCTCCATTTGACTAACAATTGTTTTTTTCGCGCCAATTTGATCCATCGCCAATTTGAGCTCCCATTGAATTGTTTGGACAATTGCCAATTTGATCCATCGCCAATTTGAGCTCCCATTGAATTGTTTGGACAATTGCCAATTTGATCCATCGCCAATTTGAGCTCCCATTTAATTGTTCAGCCGATCGCCAATTTGCAACCGCCGATTTGACCGTCGCTAATTCGGACGATCGCCATGGTTTGACATCTCGAATCACCTTGACCAATGCATTTTTCTGGGTAAGTATTGACCGTAACTTTTTTCCAGATCATCCAATGCATATATATGAAAGAATTGATTGTTCAATTGATAAATTATTTCATTAATGGATTCAATTCAAAGAAATTGAATTCAACAGTTCACCAGGCTATTCAAAGGATTGAAATTCAATTATTTGAAGGAATCCTTCAAAATCCAATTTCATTAAATTTGAAATTGGAATAAAAATTCCAACTATTCCAAAATAATGAATCACAATTGAATCATAAAAGGAATTTAAAAAAAATAGAAATGCGGTGTTAATGAATGCTCTTATGCCCTGTGGTGTGTGTGCAGAAATCTGAGGTGCCGAAGGTCCTGGCATCACTGTCGCCGCCTCTGCCATTACCCCAACCTCCTCTGTGGCCACCACTCTCGAATGCATTTGTGCTACCGCTGGTATTGCCACAGTTGCCAACTTGGTTATCAATCTTTCAAAACACTCTTTAAAATAGTCTAGCTCAGATTCTAAAGTGCCAGAATAATGATCCGTTTTGGTCAATTGGGTAACCTTAACATGCTAAGCTCTGCATGGTACTGGACAGGCCAGTTAAGTACTTCATCATTTAATTCCTGTTTTTGTTCGAGACAAACTGCTTCCAGTTTATTTAAACTTTGTTGAATCTCCATGTATGACTGACTCAGTTTGCCAATTTCCTCATATAATATTCTCTTGTCTTCAGCTATAGCTTTAACCAACTGATTGTTTGCAGTTGCCAGAGCAGTCAAAGCAGTTTCATTCTTTCTCACTTTATCAAATTGCTCAATTTGTTGTTTACACATTTCCTTTAATGTTTCATTTTGACTTGTCATGCATTGCTCAAGTTCCTTCAACTTTGTACGCGGTGCTTCATTTGTTATTGAAGCTGATGCCAAACCGAAATCTAATCTATCCGGCTTCTTGCATTGTTTCAATTGAAAATCAGTCATGAGCTTTTTACATGAATCCATTTCCTGTTCTTGCTTGCGTACAGTTTTCTCTAGATTAGCCTGTGTCAGTTTCAATTTGCTGCAAATCTCCTTCTGCTGTTGATCTTTATTTTTATCACGGCTCGAACTCTTTTGAACAGAATCCAATCCCACAGATTCCCTGGCGGAAACGGTTCCTTCTCTATTTGGCGTCATCGCCTCCGCAATAACCTGCCACCCAAATGCAGCCATGACATCTCGTCCGATCAAACTTAGACCACAGCGCCCTACCACAATAAATTCGACCAATTCCTCTCTTCTGGCCAACTGCAACCTCAATTGGACTGCACCTCGGACTTCTACAGGCTGGCGTTGGTATGTATGTAATTTAACGCAAGTATTCCAGACATCCTCTCTCTTAATCAACCCCCTGGTCACCAACAACTCGCAATCCTCCCCATTTAAGATGGACAGCTCGCTCCCAGTTTCATTTTATTCTGCACGCGCAGTGAATGCCTTCGACGTTGCCTCAGCAGCCTTTGACATTGCGCACTCGAGCCGGGCAGTCGAATCATGCAAGCCTGTGCTGCTTATTTTGCCTTAAAGATTGCGAGAGTTTGCCTGACTGCCGGACACCGCACTGCAGCCGAATTGGTTTCCCAGCAGCATACACACGACAGCTACGGTGCGTAGAAAGTTAGGGGGAGACCCGTCCAAGTAAAGCCTATTTTTTGGTTATTATTTTTCAGTTTTCATTAGTCCATGGGTTGACTTTTGTTTGTTATAAAATATTTTTAGAAAAATTTTTAACTATTAATATTTGCATGAATTTTGACTATTAATTTTTACATAAATTTTGACTATTAATTTTTACACAAATTTAACCTATTAATTTTTGTATACATTTTGACTCAGATGGTGGACCAAATTCCAGTCAGAGGAAGGTCATGTCAACTATAAACCAACAGCACAAATATCTAAGAAAACTTTTCTGCGAGTTAAATTTAAAACGTGATAACTGTCCCAGTTACAATTAAACTGGAAACTACAAGTAATCCCATTAGATGTACTGTTTAAATAAACAATGTCATTCTGGTTTCAACTGTCAATCATGTCTTAGTGCGTTTTATTTGCTCAGGGAGAAAGCAGGACTAAAATTTCCCAACAAAAATTAGAAAAGATTGGAGATGTAAAACTGTAAATGCCACATTTGCGTGAATGTGGGCTTACAATACAAGGTCGTGTAAATGCCACATTCATTTGCGAATGTGGTCTTACAATACGAAAGTCGTGTAAATGCCACATTCATTTGCGAATGTGGTCTTACAATACAAGGTCGTGTAAATGCCACATTCATTTGCGAATATGGGCTTACAATACAACAGAAAACGTCAATGTCACATTCACGTGTGAATGCATTTTTCCATGCAAATGCTGCATTCAGTTGGAAATTGTGCCAACAACTTTCCGAAACATCACAACATTCGTGCGAGTAACAACACGAAATGCATAAAATAATTTGAAGAAATAAGGAAAATAGATAGAAAAGAATTGAGAGAAATTAGCAATTGACCAGAGCTCTCTTTTGGTTCCACTGAGACTGAGAGAAGTCGTCAGTTTTGCCAGGGGTGACCGCGAGGAGGTAGAGAGTTGGATTTTACACCCCCAAATAAAACATCAATGAACTTACTTAAAATTTTAAAAAAAAATAATCCCAGAAAATATTTCAAATAATCATGTAAATGTTGAGATTTTGGTGTTTACAATTCATTAAATTGTCCGCCGTTGTAGTAATTTCGATTTTAGAACAATTTACCACACAAAGGAAACTTCCCTAGACGGTCGTTTTTAACCAAACCACAGTTACGAGAAATCACGAGCATCAGTAAGGAAAATACTCGGACTGAAATTGAATATAAGTAAAACAAATTAATGAAAAATAAAGAGAAAAATCATCGGGAATACATACAACCAAATCGAACGTGCTGAGGCCCGTCATTCCGCCAAGCGTAATAACGAATTGTGTACGGGGTTCACACCGCGAAATCACGACTTTGTGTTTATACGGGGTTCACACCGCAAAATCACGACTTTGTAGATAAAGGTAGAAGAAATCTCCAAACAAATTAATCGTTTGGATTTATTGCTTTCAACGAATATTTTGTAATTTGTGCAAAGAATTAAAAATAAAATGTTATAGAAGCAAAACTGACTCACCACTCACGCTTTAAAATAAATATTTTAAACCAAGTTTTGTTCAAAATGACAGTCTTAAAATGTCGACACCAGGATGTACTCACCAGTCGTGAATTATTATTTTTTTTTCACTAAACTAATGCAAACCCAATGATTTAAGATTAAAAGAACTATAAAACAATAAGCTCAGCTTCATTGTCTTCCACGATACTAGCGCGTGAATGATTAAAACTGCTGTATCGAGCAGTGAAGCCTCGCTGTGCTTAAGCAATGGCATGGGCTCCACGTGCGACTCAAGCAGATCCAGTGGATTTGTAAAAGCTGGGTTTGCAGTGTTTGCCGACCTTGCTTCTGTGGCGAAAGCTGCGCTGCACGTCGCGTTTAATTTGGCGGCCCGACGTTTCGCGTTTCTTCGCCCATTTTTAACCTTCAAATCTCGCATCCTTCTAGCTTCACATGCAATCTGCTGGGGAAGCCAGTCGGGATATTTGTGTGCAACGATATCTCGAAATGTCAAGAGATCAGCCGCAGGCCGATCTCCTGTTTGCGTGTTCTGTTCGGTTTCTACGGAAACCGTAGGAGTCACAATTGGTGTTTCCGCCGGTGTTTCTACCGGTGCGGCTGTTTCGTGGCCTAGGTCTGTGAACCCTCGACCGTAAAACGTCACCGACTGCACCTGTTTGGGACTGCGATATAATACTGTTGTATAATGTGTTACCGTCGAAGTTACCGTCGAAATTACCATCGAAGTTACCATCAAAATTACCATCGAAATATAAAATGTCACTAAGGTGAAAATAATTATTTTTTTTAAATTTATTATTATTTTACAATTTTTGTAAACAATATTGTTTTATTGTTTAGTACTCCGATATTGAATGAGTCATCTGGTGGTGATTTATCAGAATCAACTGAATGGTGTGCTCAGCAAAGGCCTCCACAACGGTTGGGTCAGTGGCAAAATCGAATGCAAGATCCGCGTTATACACGCAACGGCAGATCCTCAGCTTGTGGAAATGGTAGCACGCCAACGCCCAATCAAATAAGGGCAAAATCAAGAGCACCGATAAGTAATAAATTGAATTAGGAGATATTATTGAAATTTGCAATAACTTTCTTCTTGTTTTAGTGCTGAATCCCAGTTTAAGTCGATTGCACGAAGCAGGCGATGGAGATCTGACCTCGACAACTACGGGTTTTGGACATGGAAAGTCTGTTAGATGATGTTAGTGATGGCAGTATTCAGAGCACTGACGGTGAAGCCAGTCCTTCAAGTGACGTGCACGAATTAAGAAGACAACTGGAAGGATTGGAGCAAATGTACTCGGAGGTAATTTGAAATATTTTTGAAAAATTTTAAAATTAGCATTTTATAATTTTACATTTTTAGGTTCTTAAAATGCTTGGATAGTTAAATCACGGAACGGCCAGTTAAGTCAGAAATCTTTAATTGAATCCAAAGGCAAACGTAAAGTGAATAATATGCCAACATATTTATAAATAATTGTTTGATTAAAATTGATAGAGGTGTCACTAAACGGTTTCAACGGCTGGAATCACATGTAGTGACTTTGGCTCGGAGTGTGGCTCATTTGAGTTCCGAAATGAGGACTCAGCATGTGATGTTTCAAATTAATGAATTTATTGACTGACTGGTTGTGACGAAATATGAAAAAAATAAAATATTTTTATTCGATTTTAATTACAAATGTAGCTTACAAACTTTATTTTACTAATCTGCATTGAATTCTGTCAAAATTGTGTCGAAATTGTGTCGAAATTCATCAAAAACCGATCAAATTCGAATAATTCTTATGTGTTTACGTTGGTGCCTGTACACCAACATGGCGCCGGCAGTTGTTTGGGGGGTTGCTAGACAACGGCCGCGTCATACAACGCGGTGTACATTATTAATCACTATTGTAGAATTCATCTGTTATTTAATAAACATGGCCAATCTTATTAATACTCCTTTCGTAATACTCCTTTCACACGACGCGACGAAATGTGAAATGAAAAATGAAAATCATTGTAAAAATGCTACGTTCATTTTGAAACCGGAAGTAACAAAAAAGAATAGGGACATTGTTTGCATTTTTGGTGCCTGTGACCACCATTTTGATGATATTGTTTTACACCCCATCGTCGGGGTTGTAAGACAATTTGGAAAAGATGCAAGAATTTCACTCATATTAACTTTATATTTTTTTAAAAAAAAACCTAATTTAATCAATAAAAATATGATTTCGCAGATTTTATTTTGTCTTACAGTTTGGTAAAATCAACGTAAAAAAATCGTCTAAATTAAAAAATTGAAGACTTTTCTACATCATGTGAGTTTAATCGTTTTATTTATACAATTTCTTTCATTTCAATATCTTTATTTATTTGTAGACAGTAATCAAAATTGATAATTTCACAAAGGCATAGCGAGTTCCTTCGTAACAAATTTTAATTTTATGGATGAAAAACGGAAAGAGAGAACTTTCACGTTCAAATTGAGGCTAACCGAAATGGCTTTCAGGTGCCTTTTACGAAATCTTAAATATTTTTTGACCGTGAAAGCTGCAAGAGGAAAATCAAAATTAAACAAATTTCGCAAGAAATTAAAGCCTGGCATGCCGCTCGAGCAGTATTGCGTGATAAGTTACATCCAAAAACTTCGTAAGTTACTATACAGCTTTAATCTATTTCATAATTTTTTTAAATTTATACTTTTTCGATTCCTTCAAAAGCTAAATATCTAATTCAAGAATTATTTCACCGTCTTACTCGATTCGAGGTAGGAATTGAAGCACATCATGTTATACCATTTATTTATAATGGACAAACAGAAATAAACATGGATTTTCGAAGTGAAGAATTTAATTTTCAATTCTTTCTAGAAGTTTGTGGCTGCAGAATGAGAGTGAGTTTGTTTTTGAACTTTTATTATTTTACGGACGAAATTGTATTTTTTTTTTTTACCTTTCTCTTTTTAGCACTTAATAACATTACAAGCCCCTAAGAGTTGCTATTTGTCTGCAGCACACTGTGCATCTCTGCGAATGGTATCGCCACACATAAAAAAACTAAATTTATACCAAGTTGATGTAGGAGATGATTCGATGCCAATTTTGTCCACACTATGCCTAGAAGAGCTTGATTTGACTTCTACAAATGTAACAGACATTGGTCTCAAAAAATTATGGGGAGCAAAAGCGAGGACAAAACTAAAGTTGAAAGTATTAAAGGTTACAAATTCTCTAGTGAGTTTACCTACACACATTAACGCGTTACACGAATTACCCATGCTGGAGGATGCCGACTTGTCTTGCGGACTGCTGTTTGATGTACCGAAGGACTTTTTCAAGTTAATTCCCCTACGATTGTCAACATTGGAATTACACGATACATACAGAAATATTGAAAGAGCTCTAGAAATAGTTGCGTGTGACATTCCAACTATCAGTACAATTACTTTGAAATCGGACGGATATACACCCAAAATGCTCACTTTGATGACTTACGTGGGGAAATTGAATAGCCTTACATTTAAAAATGGTTTATTCTTGGAAAATTTTCGCCTTTCTTCGTGTATTAATACCTGCTTTGCTTCATTGTGTGAATTTACCCTGTACGACTTTTGGAATCTTTGGTTCAATGAGGGCGACTGCCACGCTTTTACTATTGTGGCAATGTGTCCTAAATTACAAAAGTTGACATTTGCCTTTTGCGAAGGACTTACAAACCAAGTTG
>JAQIXU010002769.1:0-10917 GCA_034701245.1 Strigamia transsilvanica
ATGTCAATTTTTGGTCTGACATGTCAATTTTTGGTCTGACATGTCAATTTTTGGTCTGACATGTCAATTTTTGGTCTGACATGTCAATTTTTGGTCTAAAATGTCGATTTTTGGTCTAAAATGTCGATTTTTGATCTAAAATGTCGATTTTTGGTCTAAAATGTCAATTTTTGGTCTAAAATGTCAATTTTTGGTCTGAAATGTCAATTTTTGGTCTGAAATGTCAATTTTTGATCTAAAACATCGATTTTCGGGTTAAAAATTGTCGTAACCAACAGTACCGATTTCTTGGAAGTACCGTACCGGACTTTTCACGTCCCAAAAATCGGAAAATCCAAAATGCCGGTCAAAAAGAAACCCTAGTCAAAACACTCGAAAAACAAATTCAATTTTGTCGAAATTAGTCGGCGCATCCGTAAAACAATTCCGACTAAACACCACGGCCGAAACACGTCTAAACAAATGCGCCTACTAAAAATAAATCATCTCGACAAAATTGAAACAAAAAAAAATTAAACAAAAACCTGTCAATCATCTTCTCCTTTATTCCCATCTAGGCTATCCATCAGAACGGCGGCTTCACCAAAGTCTGGCTCTCGCTCAAAACCGTTTTCTTCCCTCTAATCATCGCAATCATGTCGTGGTACTGGAAACGCATCCAACAACTCACCAGACCCCCAGTCCTCCTCGAAAAAATGCTATTCGCTGTCGGACTCGCGCTCTCCCTATTAAACCGTAACGATTTAACCAACACACAACCAAACAAAGGCGTAGCTACAAATTTTGGGCCCCCATGCAAAAATATTATTGGGGCCCCTCTTCGATTTTTAGGGGCCCAAAAATTCCAACAAAATATAAAATAAAGTAAATTAAATTTTTTTTTCCTTTATATTTTTTAAGATTTGGGTCCCAAAAAGGCTGCGCAAAGGGCCCCAGACCATAAATACGCCTTTGTGGCCCCAAAATTACCACATAAAAATTTCCCAAAAATAATTTTCGAAAATATTTTATTTTTTTTGGAAATTGAAGGGCCCCCAAAACTAAGGGGCCTGCGGTATGGTAGCTACGCCCCTGCAACCAAACCACTATTTTTTTAAAAACAAAATTTTTCTCAATTTTAAATTCAGTACCGCTCGAATTCCTAACTCTGTGGTTCGACATGCCGTACATGCTCCTCTTGAGCGACATCCGGCAGGGAATTTTTTACGCAACTTTACTCAGTTTCTGGCTGGTTTTTGCCGGGGAACACATGATGGTAATATCACATTAAATTAAATTAAATCAATTTAAATTGAATAAAAGAAAGAAATAATTTCTCATCCCTTTTACGCTTTTAATGTATTTGTTGCTTTTGTTCCATGAAATCCCTTAACTGGAAACCGGAAATGTAAATTTTAGGTGGTAAGTCCCCGTTGTAAGAAAAGAATTTAAAGAAAAAGCCCTGGATTTTTCTTGAAGTTTGGGTTTTTTTTAAAAAGGGAATTGAAATTGAGTTTGTTTTTTTGATTTTAGGATAATATTGAGCGCAATCGGATTAGTGCGTATTGGAAACACTTGAGCGCTGTTGTTTTCGGATGCATGTCGCTTTTTGTGTTCGATATGTGCGAACGGTTTGTAAAATAGAAATAATTATTTTATTAATTATTTAATTTAATTATTTAATTATTTTATTTGTTTATTTTTTTTTTTTTTTTAGTGGTGTTCAATTGACCAATCCGTTTTACAGTATTTGGGTGACTCCGCTTGGTACCAATTTGGCTGTATCCTTTTAATTGTTAATTGTAATGAGAATTGTGAAGGTTTGAATTGGGGGATGGTTCGTGGAGTACAGCCTGTGCTCATGTAAACGCTGGTGGTCACGTAGCATTCAAAGATTTTTTTTTTTAATTTTGTGGGGGTATTTGTTTTATTGTGTGATTTTTTTAAATTTACTTTTTAGGGTTTTTGTTTTTTTTTGCGTTTTTTTTTGTGATTTTTGTGGGTTTTTGTGTTTTATTTTGTAGTTTTTGTGGGTTTTTGTTTTAGTTTGTGAGTTATTTTGTGGTTTTTGTGGATTTTTTGTTTTATTTTATGATTTTTGGGGGTTATTTTTGTGGGTTATTTTGTTTTATATGGTCATTTTGTGGGTTTTTGTTTTATTTTGTGATTTTTGTGGTTTTTTTTGTTTTATTGTGGGGTTTTTGTTTTACTTTATGATTTTTAGGGGTTATTTTTGTGGGTTTTTTGTTTTATTTTGTGGGTTGTTTTGTTTTATTTGGTTATTTTGTGGGTTATTTTGTTTTATTTGGTCATTTTGTGGGTTTTTTGTTTTATTTTGTGGTTTTTGTGGGTTATTTTGTTTTATTTGGTTATTTTGTGGGTTATTTTGTTTTATTTGGTCATTTTGTGGGTTATTTTGTTTAATTTGGTCATTTTGTGGGTTTTTTTGTTTTATTTTCTGAGTTTTCTTTTACTTTGTGGGTTATTTCGTTTCATTTTATTTGCTTTTCATCATTAATTTAGGGTTCTTTACCTATAAACGCCTGGTTCGAACAACCGCCTAGGACCCACGAAAGATCAAACCCCGGGCGTTTATTCAGAACTTCACCACCCTCATTTGTTTCCAAAAATTCCACCAATCAATTTCTTAATAATATTTTCAGCTCGGTTTTATCATCTTGGCTGGAATTTCCGCCAGTGTTTATTTCCTTTTCCTCAGCTACATGATTTACAAAGTGTTCCGTAACATCAGCCACAAACGCGGCTCGTTGCCCAACATGAGCAGTGCAAGAAGAATCTTCTACGAGGTTTTGTGACTATTTTACAAATATTCGAACAATTTTATTTATCGGTTAATTATTCTTAGGGCATCATTTACCGATTCAAATTCCTCATGTTAGCGACACTACTGTGCGCAGCTCTGACGGTCATATTTTTCATTATTGGTCAAGTTTCCGAAGGGCGTTGGAAATGGGACGATGATATCAGTCTGGAATACACATCGGCGTTTTTCTGCGGGGTTTATGGCATGTGGAATGTGTATGTTTTTGCGCTCATCGTGCTGTATGCTCCGTCGCATAAAAGATGGCCGACGGATAATGGTAAGTAAAAGTTTGGATTTTTATGTAGTGCACTGCCGGACACAAAAATTCGAGGTTTTTACAAAAATGGACTTGGATTTTGAGAAATTTGGCAAAAATTTACCAAAAAGTGGAGAATTTTAACAAAAATTAATCGCAGACACAAAAATTTAGCAAAATTTAAAGAAATTTTACCGAAATTTAAAGAAATTTTACCAAAATTTCAAGAAATTTTGCAAAAATTTACCAAAACTTTGAGGAATTTTACAAAAATGTACTTAAATTTGGAAAAATTTTACAAAAATTTACCAAAAAGTCGAGAAATTTTACAAAATTTGATCACTAACACCAAAACTCACCAAAATTTGATAAATGAACGCGAACCTTTAAGTCAAGTCTATGTCTGTAGAAATTCAAGTGAACATAATTGTGAACTTGGAACGTGAACATGATTTTGTGACCACCGGATACGGGAGAGTAAGAAATTTGACAATTTCTAATCTAAAAAAAAATGTATTCTTCTCTTTTGTCTAGATCTACGAAATAGCAGTACCGAGGAAATCGAATTCAGCCGTCTTCCAACCGAACCGAGCGAACTATCCGCATTGACATCCTTGGCAAAGAAAACAGCAAACGACTAACAAAACAAAAATGCAAACAAATTTCATAACATCTCAAAATACATTCGCAGCTAGCCAATTCCACTCTCTTTACATAAATACTAATTTAGTGCCATTTAAAAATAAAAAATAAATACTTTTTCCTATAATTTTCACTATTTTTCTAGGTGAAGTTAATGAATTTCTATTCCAACTACTTACATTTACATAATAAATAATACTAAAAATCAATTAATTTAGTTCCTACCGATAATTATTAGTTTTAGCGTGAGCATATATGTGATTTATTCTTTGTAGCTTTTTGTGCAATGTATTTACACTTTATTTATAACTTTTTAGTATTTTAAGTGTTTGATAATAAATTTTTTTTTTACAAAACTCATTTTTCATTTCTAAATAATTTGTGGTTTTGGATGCATCATTGTAGATGGCGTTGGTGTTTGTTTACAAATGGATGTTGTTGTCCTTAGTGATGACAATGGAAATCAATAAAATGGCAACTTGCAACGGTGGTGGAGATGCAAATACAACTTTTTTATTAATGGTGAATGGACAAATAGAATCGGCTGAGTTCCCACTTTTTGACGAAGTGTACTGTAAGTACACGTTTGTTTACGGTCCCGATTGGGTCGTAACTTGTGTAAGTGTATGAATTGTTTATGAAAATGTGTTTTTCGGTAATTATTTGAAACTTTTAGGGAACTGAGGAAGGGATTTCGCAAATTGCGAAACGAAGCTATTCCAATCATACATTCGCGTGGAATTTCCCGATTGATATTTCGTTTAAAAGTACAAATCCATCCGGATGTAAGTTAGAAGTGGAAATTTGATTTTATTTATTATAATTTGTGTTTTTTTTTTTTTAAATTAGGGCCTCGAATAGTTTTATCAGCTTATGGATTAGATTTTCTCGGCCATGATGTTGTTCGTGGTTATGGCGTTACGCACGTACCCATCACTTCCGGAAAGTAAATAAATATTGAAATAGTTTTAAAAAATTAATTAGAATTTTAAATGAGATAAATAATTTTTTTTTAGTCAGAATATAAGGATTGCGATGTTTGTTCCGGAGTCCAGTTCAGCTTTGCAGAAATTTACAAGTTGGGTCACGCATCGGAGACCGGAATTCATCGATCCTCGAGTTTTAGCCCAAGCGGAAGGCAGAGATGGTAAAATAAATAAATAAATAAATATATTGATGAATTAAAGTATTTTCTTTATTTTTTTTAGTTACACGCGTAAGATCGCAAGGTTTTGCTAATTTATCTTTGAATGTAGTTTTCAAGGATTTTAAAGAATTAGGATACAGAAATCATTGCACGAGCTAAAAAGACAATTTATTAATTTCTTTATAAAATATGTAATACTACAATAATTGTTTTAGCAATTTAAGTTATTATTATTAAATAATCTAATTTTCACTTTTATTGATTATTTAATTTCAATTCACTATATTGAAATTTAAATTGAGCGGTTTAGTTGACATTTTAGACCAAACATCGCCGGTTTTAGCCGAAGAATCGACATTTTAGACAAATGTAATATCGCAATGACGATTATTGGCCTATAATAAACATCGATTATTGGTCTAAAATGTCGATTTTTCGGTTGGAACCATTGGTACGTGTTTTTATTTTGAGCTTCCCAGTAATCGAGCTTTCCAATATTCGCCACCACCAGTATTGGGTCAGTTTCCCGGGAAATCGGTTTTCCCGGAACAGAACCCTAGCGGAAATGAAAATTGCATAACTGAAATTGCCATAATTAATGTCCAGTGCAAAAATGGAAATATATTGCTACAAAACAACATAAATACTAAGGGAAAACTAAAAAACAATAAGTATGAATTAGGTATACACAAAAAACCAAAATACAAAATACAAATCAATTAATCAATCGATTCAAATTTTCGATGGGGTCGTGACTGCTGCACGGTCACAAATCTTAGGTGTGTTTATATGAAAAATTATTATGAAATCAGAATAAGTTTAAGTTGCCTCCATCTTTGAGCACAAAAAAATGGCCTTTAAATATTTGCTTGAATAAGACACAGAAATAACTTGTTCTATATCAAATAATTATAAATGATTAATCTGGTCATTCATCTGTGTTTTGCTATACGATTGTTTAAACTCCTATTTTCAACACAGGAATAAGCACAAAGATGGCACTTCAGTGGTTTTTCTAGACGCAATATGATTACAGGAATAAGCACAAAGATGGCACTTTTATATTTTTTTTCTTGTATGTGTTGCGATATGTCGTTTTAAATGCACATTTTGAACACAGGAATAAGCACATAAATGGCACTTGAATGGTTTTTCTGTACAATGGGAGGTCAAATGTGTTTTCAAATTCCCACTGCGGTTACAGGAATAAGCACAAAGATGGCACTTGAATGGCATTTCTCCTGTATGAGTTGCCATATGACTTTTTAAACTGCTATTTTCAATACAGGAATAAGCACAAAGATGGCACTTGAATCTTTTTTCTCCCATATGGGTTAAAATATGTCGTTTTAAACTCCCACTACGATTACCAGAATAAGCACAAAGATGGCACTTGAATGGTTTCTCTCCTGTATGGTTCATCAAGTGTAGTTTTAACCCCCCACTTGCAATACAGGAATAAGCACAAAGATGGCACTTGAATGGTTTCTTTCCTGTATGGGTCTTTAAGTGTACTTTTAAACTCCCATTTGCAATACAGGAATAAGCACAAAGATGGCACTTGAATTGTTTCTCTCCAGTATGTGTTGCAATATGTCGTTTTAAATGCACATGTTGAATACAGGAATAAGTACAAAGATGGCACTTGAATGGTCTCTCTCCTGTATGTGTTAAAATATGCTGTTTCAAATACCCTTGTTGAATACAGGAATAAGCACAAAGATGGCACTTGAATCTTTTTTCTCCTGTATGAGTTGCAATATGGTCTTTTAAACTCCCACTTTGATTACAGGAAAAAGCACAAAGATGGCACTTGAATGACTTTTCTCCCGTATGTGTTGCAATGTGTCGTTTTAAATGCCCACTTCGATTACAGGAATAAGCACAAAGATGGCACTTGAATGGTTTCTCTCCTGTATGGGTCATCAAGTGTGGTTTTAACCTCCCACTTGCAGAACAGGAATAAGCACAAAGATGGCACTTAAATGGTTTCTCTCCTGTATGAGTTGCAATGTGTATTTTTAAACTTCCACTTGTAATACAGGAATAAGCACAAAGATGGCACTTAAATGGTTTCTCTCCTGTGTGAGTTGCAATATGTTGTTTTAAACTCCAACTCTGATGACAGGAATATGCACAAAGATGGCACTTGAATTGTTTTTCTCCCGTATGTGTTGCAATATGTTGTTTTAAATGCATATGTTGAATACAGGAATAAGTACAAAGATGGCACTTAAATGGTTTTTCCCCTGTATGAGTTAAAATATGGACTTTTAAATGCCCACTTTGATTACAGGAATAAGCACAAAGATGGCACTTGAATTGTGTTCCTGTGTGCACTCGCACATGGGCAGTCAATTGTCCTTTAAGCCTAAAGGAAAGTGAACACTCTTCACATTTGAAGGGCTTTTCACCAGTGTGTTTAAGCATGTGACTTTTCAACTGCGAATAAGATGAACAAGAATAATCGCACAGATTGCAACTGAAACGCTTTTGTTTTCCCTCCATTTTGAATGCAGAAACTGTTTGTTTCGAAAACTGGCACGAACTTTATGCTGATCAATAGGATATCACACAATCACATCAAAAATGAATATTCTGAAATTTAAAAAAGTCAAACATTATGGATTCAAGTTGAAAGTAATTTTTTACAAATAGCAATCAATAGAGAAGGAAAATGAAATAAAACCAATTTTTAAGATTGATCCATTTTTTTTAAAGATTTGATGCTAATATAATGAGCATGATGGCAAAGTTTTACGGGGGCGCTTTACTCGTCATGAGGAATTTTATTGGTCTGACTCAGTTGTTGTTTTTTTTCCTTTTAAATTAGCAAATATTAAAGTTTTCAATTTCTGGATCAAAATACAACACACGATATTTGAATGATTTTTCTTCAGTTGTTGCTAAATATTTCGTTAATCAATACCACAGTCCATACCTTTTCTGAATGCATGAATCTGTACAAAAATGGCGCTTGAATGATTTTTTTCAGCAGGAGTTAACCGCTACCAGCGACCCTTAGACAGACTAGTGCAACTGACAGATCAAGTAAACAATAATAAAAAAAAAAGTTGTAGGTATGTTTAGAAATATGAATTTCAGCTCCGTTATATCTTACCTCAGTTGCTACGACAAGACCAAATGATTTTCTCAACTGTCAAAGCGCGCGGTGCCTCGAAGCTTTGTCCCGCATGTGGACCACAACCCAACAAGGGGATCGCGGATAGGGCATGAATGACCGGATGGTGGCGCCATCTGTTGTGTAATTTGCGACCGAGTTTGAGAATCATCTACAATTTATGAACAACAAACATAAGTTTTTTTATCCTGATTTTAATGTTTCAACATGTTTTAAATTCAAAATAAAGCGAAAACAAATTCCAATCACAAATTTTATTTTATGGAAAAAATAAATCGGCACATTTTCGAATTTTCTCAATTGTTGAGTTGAAAAAAATTCCATTTTTAAATACAGAACTGAAATTGTCGAATAAATGCGGAAATAAAACGTTTCTGCGAACATGGGAACAATGTCACAATACATCAATATGTCCAACTTGTTCTACGCTCATTTATTTTTAAAGTGGGGCCCTGAGATGTCGCGGCCCCCAATAATGACCAAAGCGTTGAAGTTTAAAAAAGTTAAATGCGTCCTCCCCCTGTTTTGTGAGTCCCTGACCCCTAGGTCAGCACTCAGAGGGGTCCTCCACTAACAACTTTTAACAAAACTCACTTTGTTTAACATTGTTTGAAGAAATTCCTACGATAAAAAAGACTTTTTTGCAAATATTTGGGCGCCACCAATAACTTTTTCCAGAGACTAAACGCACAAATGGCAAGTAAATGGTTTGTTTTCTCAATGAGTTATTAAATATTTTTTTAAATCCTTATTTAGGATGCCGATGGGAGTTTTGACTACCAATTTAATTGCCTGGTGCAAATATTTGTTCACATATTCTAGAAGCTAAAGAGTTAGATTATTTGTCTCTTTTTATGTTTTTGATTTCTTTTTATTTGTTTTAAAATATTTCTCATTTTAATGCAAAATTATTCTCTTGGTGAACAATTTTGCACCTCACTGTATTATGGGACATGGACTTCTTTACCCTCAATTAATTTAGTGAGTTTTTGCAGTTATTTTTCCATTGTTTATTTTGCCATTCTTTGCCAACATGTCTGCCACACAGTATGAACATGAAGTATTTGCCGGTTTGAAGTCGTTATTTCTTTTCCACTGCGCACTTCTGCTACAGAAGTTACATCAACTACCACCACGGTTTTAGTATATGATCGCCCACAAAAGAGTGCATAAAAACATCTATCTCAATGTGCACTTTCTTTATTTAAAAGATAAAGTGATTTTAATGACAACAACGGCGCTCCAAACTAGAAACAATAAATCAAAACCATAGGCCTATTGATCAAACGATCATCTTCAGTGGTCAAATGAGTATTATTGATTTATTGTTTGCAGTTTAGAGCGTCATTAAAATCACTTTATTACAAAGGGATGCAAGATCAGAATTTCATTACATTCATAAATTCGAATGAGTTCTTACGATACCAGCATATTTACAATAAAAATAAGACACATAGTGATGAAATTCAGTTTTTAATTATTTTTTTTAAAATTAGCAAACACAAAATACATTTTTTACATAAACACAAATAAGTGTGGAAAGTCTACTTAGTGTGGGTGTTCGTGTTTGAGAGAAAATACACAAAATAAATTACATTTGGAGATTTTTTATTCATCATCACCAGGTGGCAGCACGCAAGAAGTTGCCGCTTTTTCTCGAAATGTCTGTGATTTTTGATTGGTTATTCAAACGAGATTACGGCGCGTTTGCTATTTGGCATATCTTTATTTTGTAGCTTCGTATCCCATTAGTTTTTTCCAGATTGGAGGCGAAGCACACGGCGTTCCGAGGTGAGTTTTACTCGAATTTTACTTATTTTATTTTATTAAAAAAAAAAAAAAAAACTTTTAACGTGTTCTCAATTTTTTGTTTCACGTGGATTAATTATTTGACGTGTTCGTGCATGAATTAATTCATTTGCGCTTTTAAATTTTAGTTATTTCTACAGGGTTGGTCATAGTTTTGTGTAGTACAGTTAAAGCGAGTGTTTTTTAAATTAAGTTTTCTTGGGTTTATTTATGATTTTATGGCTATTTTATCAAATTTTATTATAATTAAGTGTTAATTTGTAAAATTGTATCGGCTATTTATTTTATATTTTCTGTTAAATAGGTTTAAACCAGTTTAATCCAAACGAATACACCTTGAACGACCACCTTACAGAAGACTAGTTCCAGCATCAATTTAATTCGATATTACTAATTACTATTTTTGTATCATTCTTTTTATACATATTGTTTTTCATATTTTTACGATTTTTATGTATTTAGTGTATAATTTTTGTTTGATAATTGCTTTTTTTTCTTTAGGGTAATATCAGGAAGACATCGTGGGAGATCTCTTTGGGGGCCCAGAGCTTAGCGCACTCTGGGTCCCGGGTAAAACGGTGGAGTCTCATAGGGGGATGGTTACCTGAGACAATCCTATAAATGGTCCGTTATAACCCGTTTTAATGTGTTTTTGCTGCTTTTTTTTCTTTTTAAGAAAAAATTTTGTGAATTCTTTATGTATAAAGTGTTTTATTTTCAATAAAATTTTTTTTTGTATAAAAGCTAAGTCATTTTCTCAAGCTAAGTCCAAAAATCAAAAAGATGAATCCATGTCAAATTTTTTAAGGTTTGGACTTAGACTGAAAAAGGGATGGTGGGTGGGTATACCGATTCCCCATTTCATTTGCACAAGTATTTAAATAACAAATTAGAGAAATTTTAATTTTATTCAGAAGAAATGTATACAGAAAAAATGTATAAATTATTTATTGTGTAATTACACAATAATAATTATACACAAAATACAAAATTTTTAATTATACAAACAAAAATATGAAAAAGAAAAAGAATTACAGGAAGTGTTAGCAAGTGAACGCTCTGGTTCTCCGAGCCCTGTTGCATTCCTTAGACTTAATGATTCCATTACGGTCGCTCCT